>PVIU01001660.1:0-199428 GCA_004026605.1 Ondatra zibethicus
ACAATCCTTGCTCTTGATTACCAATTGCGTTTCCCTCCCAAACCCTTTCTCAGGAATTCACCATCTTGAATGCAAGTTTCAAGTCTATGCTGCCAAGAATAGGGTAGAGCTGTGGCTGATTGCAATATATCAATATTTTAAAAATCTTTTTTATATCTACACATAAATTTGTGCATATTTTGGAATATGGTATGATTTTGATACATATATGCATTGCTGACAACCAAATGGCAGTATTTGGCACATGTCCTCATGTAGCATTTCTCTGCAATAAGGACATCCAAACTATATTCTTAATTAATTCAACATACATTATTGTAAGCTGTAGTGATTGCACCATGTGGTAGAGCAGTCAGGCGTATCTCTCTTGTTTAACTCTATGCAGATTCTGAAGAACCTGTTCTCACAGAAGCACAGAATAGAATGGTTACCAGAGGTAGGGTCCAGAGCACAGAAGGGGTTGAGAGTGGCCAGGGTGGGAACCGGGCATTAGCTGTCATTTTGCGCATAGCTTATTTACTTCAACATATTGTCCTCCAGGTTCATCCATGGTGCCAGAAATGACAAGATTTTCATGGTGGGTACATGAAACACTTCCATTGTCTCTTGTCAAGCTGATGGATACTAAGTGTGATTCCAGACCTTGGCTACTGTGAAGAGTGTGTCATCATGGCATGGAAGAGATCTCTTCAGCACACAGACTTTATGTCTTTGGATATAGATTTAGTTTAATCGCTTCTATTCTAAGCAGAAGCGTTTTAGTTTGATGCAATCCTCCGTCTACCTTTTGCTTTTGTTAACTGTGGTTTAAGAGGCCCTTTTATTTGTTTAGTTGTTTGTCGTTTGTTGAGACAAGGTCATTCTTAAGAACCCTGACTGGATATTGTTATTTTTTTCTGCTGTGTAGTACTCCATTGTGTAAATGTACCACATTTTCCTTTTCCATGCTTAGGTTGAGGGGCATTTAGGTTGTGTTCAGGTTCTGGCTATGATAAACAATGCTGCTATGAACATAGTTGAACACATGTCCTTGTGGCACGATTGAGCATCCTTTGGCTATATACCCAAAAGTGGTATTACTGGGTCTTGAGGAAGGTTGTTTCCTAATTTCCTGAGAAATCGCCACACTGATATCCAAAGGGGCTGTGCCAGCTTGTATTCCCACCAGCAATGCAAGAGTGTTCCCTTTTACCCCATAACCTCTCCAGCATAAATTGTCGTGAATTTTGCAGGCAAATGGATGGAGCTAGGAAACATCATTTTGAGTGAGGTAACCCAGACCCAGAAAGACAATTATCACATGTGCTCATTCATAAGTGGTTTTTAAACATAAATCAAAGAAGACCAGCCCACAAATCACAATCCCAGAGAATCTAGACAACAATGAGGACCCTAAGAGAGACATACATAGATCTAATCTACATGGGTAGTAGAAAAAGACAAGATCTCCTGAGTAAATTGGGAGCATGGGGACCATGGGAGAGGGTTGAAGGGGAGGGGAGAGGAAGGGAGAGGAACAGAAAAAAATGTAGAGCTCAATAAAAATCAATTAAAAAAAAAAAAAGAACCCTGACTGGCCTTAAACTCACCATGTAGCTTAGAATGGTCTTGTTTTTCTCTCTTTTAAGTGTTGAGATGACAGTCATGAGCCTCTACACCATTTTGGAAGTTTTAGCAAAGCAAATCCTTGTCCAGACCAAAGAGCCACCCTTGTTCTAGGTCTTCAAAGAAAAGCTGTCTTTCCCCCATTCTGTAGGCTATCAGCTGGGGGTTGTCACACCTTCTTTTATCTTGAGGTGCACTGTTTTCCCCCAAACCTATTAAGTTAGGAGTTCTTGTTGGGGAAGGATTTTTATGATATCAAATGGGTTTCTGATGCTTATTAAAATGATCTATGTTTTTTTTCTTTCTTTCTGGTGGTGTTAATATATCATCTACATTGAATTATATATTTAGCCAACTTGTATCCTTGTTAAATAGAAGCTCTGCCCTGATTAAATGATGTCTTTCCATTTTTCTCCCACTCTCCTCCCTGGCAGCCACAATTCCACTTTTCACATCTGTGATTTTATCAGTGGATTAGTCCCTCACCACTGCACCAACCAGCGCCAGCAACTGGAGACCAAGTGCTCAGTGAGTCGTATGAATGAGAAGTGATCCCCAAGGGCTCAGGCATTTGAACACCCAGTCCCCAGTTAGTGGTGCTGCTAAGGAGCTGGTGTGGCATTGCTGGAGAGAGTGCCTCAGCGTGAACAGTCTTTGAGAGTTCATATCCTCACCATGCTTTCAGGTTTCTTTTCCTGCTTCATGCCTAAGGTTGAAGGCGTGACTTGTCGGCTTCCGGCTCCTGACACAATGCTTGCTTCTTGCTGCTGCCGTGGTTCCCTACCATGTTGGACTACTTCCCTCTGGAGCTTGAAGCCAAAATAAACTCTTTCTTGTGTTGCCTTTGGTCACAGTGTTTTATCACAGCTACAGAAACATAACTAATATGAAAAATGGTGCCAGAGAGTGGTAGACTGTTGTGCCGGGCCTGAGCTTGCTGGTGCCAGAGAGTGACAGACTGTTGTGCCGGGCCTGAGCTTGCTGGTGTTTTGGGAGGATTGTAGATGGATGTTGGAGCTTGGGGCTGGGAAAACTGTTGTGCTTTCAGAGCTTAATGTGCTGTTTTGTGGGAGATTAGAAAATAAAAATGTGGAAAAAAGCACAGACTATGGAGACTTGGCTTGTGCCTGTTCAGAGGCAAGTTTGAGAATCTCTCAAAGGCTCTACCTTGGCTGATTGTGTCGTATTTTGCTTTAACAACCAGTAGTTTCTGGTAACCTGGGATTGAAGAATCAGCTTTAATTAAATAAGATTAATAAGTATCACTTAAAAAAGGTAACACCTTTGTTTGACTGGGACAATTTACATTGCTTAGCTAGGGCTGAAAACTCAGTCGTGGTTAAGAAGAGACCAGCACCACTGAAGTGAAATCTTCCAGGAAGCATTTTTCTTTTTCAGAGTCATCACACAAAATCTGTTCTCTAGTGGGGGTCACCAAGGCTGTATATCAAGTTTACAACAGAACTTGGCAAATGATATATACCATTCTCTCACACGGTATTGGTTTTGAAGGCAGGATGGGGTTGTGGAGAGCAGCTGAGACTTGGCACTGTACGATAGGGCTAGAGCATCTTCTAGAAAGTCCAGGAGAAGCCACTCGTAAAGGTGAAGCCTCAGTTTCAGTGTAAATGGCAGGATCGAAGGGGTGATTGAGAGAAGCTGAGGTCTGAGGAGGCCAAGATAATGCCTCGTGAGGGTACAGCCTCAGTTGCCATGGAGATTCCAGCATGTCAGAGATGTCCGGACTATGGCATGAGCACCTAGGTAGCATAGGCTGTAGAGTGGAGGTAGCATGAGCTCATGAGGCAAGTTGTGTGACCTGCAGAGAGCAGAATCAGAAAAGTGAAGCTATGCAAGCGCTTTAGAGCCCAGAAGATGATGACTGAGTTCCAGAAGCTGGATCAGGAGTCACAGGATTTTATTTATATTGTAGGACTTTCTTTTTGCTCATTCACTGGTTCTTCACTTTTGGAGTAAGAAATATTTAACTTTTTAAAAATTTTCCAGAAACTAAGAGATTTGTGATATTTTTAAAAAGACTTTAAGTTTCAAAGCATTTGAATTTTGCCAATACTACGGGGCTTTTAAAGTTACACCATGCTTTGTATTGTGGTATTAACATGAGATCTTGGGATAAAAAAGGAAGAACATGCCGTGGTATAATAATGATGTATTCATGTGTCAAGTTGACAAGGGGCCATTTGTGCTATTTGGTTTTTGAGCATTTGACACAAACTGGAGTCACTTGGGAAGAAGAAACTTTAATCAAGGACTTGCCTCTATCAGACTGGCCTGTGAGCATATCTGTAGTGACATTTTCTTGATTAATGATTGATGTGTGAGGGCATATCCGACTATGGACAATGCTAGCCCTGGGAAGGTAGTTCTGGGCTGTAAAGAAAGCAAGCTGAGCAAGTCGCTGTGAGTGAGTTAGTGCACATCATCTTCCACCGTCTCTGTCAGCTTCAGTTCTTGTCTCCCCAATTTCCTGACTGTCCTCCATGATGGGCTATATCCCATAAGCCAAGCAAACCCTTTCCTTCCCTTACTTTTGGTCATGGTGTTTGTCACAGCAACAGAAATCAAACTTGGAAAGTCTCTGCTCAGACAAAATTATTTGCAAATATTTTCTCACTTTATACAACATGTTTGTTCTATTAATAGTCTAACGATACTATTTCATGACTTCCAGTTTGTCTGCTATTTTCCTTTTTTATTATCTGTACTGTTGATGTCATTTGCAAGAAGTTACCTGATGTTTTCTTCCGAGTGTTGGTAGTATTATGTGTTGTTTCCATTTTGAGTTGTTTTAATGTCATTTTTGGTGAGGCTAGGCCATGAATATCTACTTTGCCCAGCACTATGGTTGCATAGATGGTCATTTTCCCACTGATCTGTCTGGCTTCTCCATTGAACACAATCTGACTGTATGTTAAAGGGCTTATTTCTGAGTTTTCTGTTCTATTCTGTTGGCTAGATGACTTCTGCGTGCTTTGGTCACTGCAATTTTAAATGTATTTGATTTACATCAGGCTCTGCGTTAATCTGAGATTTCAGCGTGTTCTCATCCTTACATTATCTTTATGAGATCTACTAATATTGATATAGGCCAAATTAATTTTATTTGCTTTCTGTGATAGAGATTTTATTTCTTTCTCAATATATGAATCCATAAATATATAATATATGTGGGAGAATTTTATTATTGGAATAAAGTTTCAAAATCATATTTTAAAAGTCTCCTGTGTATATACTTACATATCTTTACTCACACATTGTTTGATGAGTGTTAGGGTAAACCACTTATTACTTTCTTAGATATTAACACATTAACTATGGTTCTATATCATTCATTACTCCCATCAATGCTAGTTTTCAAGAATTTTCCATAGATTATAGTTATTTATTTTTTATAACATACTTATACACTGTATTTTTTTTTCAGAGGAGAACAGTTTATCTGGAGAGCCCTTTGAGAACTGTGAGGAGAGCTGCTCAGCTGAAGAGCACTTCGGGAAGTATGAATTGGAGTTATTAAGGGTTGACCTACGATTAGCTTGTTAGAAACAGACTAGTAAAGACATCTTTATACTGCGGGACAAAATTTTACCTTGTATTCCATTAGTCTGGAAAAGCAGCCTCAAACTTTCCTTATGGGAGTTAGTTTGGGTGAAATTAACTGAAACAAATCTTTTAAAGAAATAGTAATATAGGTGAAGCAAAGTTATCATAAATTACATATGACCAAGTGAGGGTGAAGGTTTAAGTATGTAATAACCTGTAAATTCTATGAACATTGCTATAAACCCAATTCCTATATTTAAATTTACATTTGCATGAGAAAAAAGAATTTTTAACTACTAGTGAAATGGTTATGCTAAAAAAAAAATCAGAAAATAGACTTTAAAACAATTTAACCATACTCCAGCTCCTCCAATCAAGTACACAAATGTTATACTAAAATTAAATTTACTGACAACTCAGAGGAAATTATCTACATAATTTCTGGTTGTTAAATGACAAGTTTATTTTGTAACCAAATGGATTTTATTAAAATGTTTCAAAGGTAAAAGATGGAAAGTATATAAATTATATTTCTGGAATATTTCAAGTTATCTAGTAAGTCTTTAAATCATTCGATAAAATTTTGAATTCATGTTAGAGACAAAAGAACCACAGAGAACGTTTAAGTCTCAATACCTTTTGAGTTTCGTTTCAAAGTCCATGACCTGGCAGTATTAATGGCCAAAAGTTTTTCCTGACAATCTCCATGGGTAAAGTGCCTGATTTCAAGGAACTTGCCCTTATCACAGGGAGATAAAGAGTGAGGGTAGGAGGCCACGGAAAGGACACTGAGGGCAATAAGGACTCCTGAGAGAGGAGGTTAGATGCTGTGCAACATCCTGAAAGCCTATTTCCTGAGGCAGAAGAAAATTACCATGTCTTCTGGACTCATGCCACCAGAATCCCATGAATATATAAGGTACAATGTGTCCACTGGAGAACATCCCATATCCCATCCAGGGCTGAAACTTCTCGGTTGTCATTTTTAGGCTGAATGCAGACTGCTTCCAGCTCATTCCTGAACACTTCTTGATGGAAATGTCAGCTCTCCTGACTTCTAAAGAAGTCACTTTAAGAACTCCACCTTAACATTACAGGACTTAACCTCAGGGTGCGACCGCTTGGATGAGAAGACCGCAGTCGGACCACTGGGACTCCACTGAAGTCCAGAGGGTTTTAGTCCCATCTGTAAGCCTCATGCTCCAAAGAGGGACACAGTAGCCTGGAAAGGTATGGGCACCTAGAAGAAACATGGAGTTTGCAGAAAACTTGTGGGTGACAAACAGGGTGTCTTCTGTCTGGGGTAGCAGGCATAAGCACAATCTGAGGACTCAGATGAGCATGTTAAAAACCCAAAACAGCCTTTGTTAAAATCTGCCCCAAATTCGTATGCAAGATTGTGGCCACCAAAGAAGTACTAGCAGATTCAGGAAAAGTATAAATTGGTTGAGGACAGTGTTTTACTTCTGCATTCAGAAAGATAAAACTCTGGTCACTAGGTAGAATGGAGATGCTAGGTAGACGATAATCATAACTGAAGATAAGACTGCAAACACTGGATGACTTTTGAGGTATAACTGAGCTATACTGACTTGGAGTTTCGGTTTCCCACTTCCTGTAAGACACAGAGTAACTCTAGTCAAACTTACCATGCACTTTTCAAATGTAATAGTTGAAGGCTTTTTTTTTTTTTTTTTTTTTTTTTTTTGGTTTTGGTTTTGGTTTTTTGAGACAGGGTTTCTCTGCGGCTTTGGAGCCTGTCCTGTAGTTGAAGGCTTTTTAAAAATTTCAGTTTTTAGTGAATTCTATTTCAACAATCAGATTTTAAGGCTAATTTTTGATGTGTTAAAACACCCGATTCTCACATATAAAAGATGTCTTCATTTAAAACAGAATCTCAAAGTATGTAGAGTTTTATAATAAATTTCAAATCATTAGAAGAATCCCCATGTGCTCATGTATTATTGAGCTGTACAGTTATGAGGCAAGCAGAGGACTGTATTTTGCGCAACTAGCATTGTTCTGTCAATGTAAGCGAGACAAAGTGCCTCACCTACCTCCATTTCTGAAATTATGCCTCTGATTTTACATAGCTGATAACGTAGCCATTTGGGAACCTAGCTTATTATGACCATAATTTTAAAAATTCAACAGGGACTGTCAGAACTTGAGATTCAAAATGATATCTACAGATGAAATCAGGAGGAGTGCCACCCTCCCCTTGCCCTCCCCTCACCCTCCCTCCCCTTGCCCTCTCCTGTCCCTCCCCTTGACTGTTCCCATACTTCAGTTCTGAAGTAAACACTGTTAATTGCTGACACAATTTTCATTATCCCCATCTTCCTGAGAAACTGGGATTTTTGTCCTTTCCTTAAGTCCTTACCAAATATAAGAAATGATATTTCAAAGAAATTTCCTTGAAGATGTAACAGTTCCAAGATAAAATCACATGAAAAGGATACAAAATTTGTGGTTTATGAGAGAAATAAATATGCCTGGTCTCCATCGACACTGGCCCTTCTACTTTTTGTAACTTTATATAAAACTCCTAGATTGGATGCTTGGTGCTTATTTCGGGGTGTCTGAGATGCACGGCTGGGAGATAGTCAGCTGTTAGGATCTCCTGTGCTTTTCCTTCCTTCCCTCTTCCTGGCACCATTGTTATGTGTCGGCCCCCCTTGGAGCCATAGAGCAGCAGTTGGGCATGTGTGTGCTTTCCCTCTTTTCCTGTCAGTTTTGGAGGTTCCTGCTGCCATCTCTTGGGGTTCAGGGATTTCCTCCCTTGGTTAGGCAGTTCATAATTAGGCTTTCATTATTTCGGTCACAGGCTGTAGACTCCAAGCATTTCCATTTGGAGTTTTGCCCTAGGATCCTCCCCATTCTGCCTATATTATCTATCTGTTCTTTCACGTTGTGTGCATTTCCATTTAAACTGTCAGCCTGTCAGTTACTGCTTTATAATTCTTTGTCTGGCCCTCCCAACATTCCTTCCACATTTGTGTGTTTCTCAAACTTGTTCATTCTCTTCAAGGGGATTTCTCTACCCTTAGGATTTCCTCTTTTGTTGAAGAAAGGACACAAAGTATCCTGTTAAAAAGAGCCCCAGCAAGCAACTCCCTAGTGATGTGGGGGTGATATGTGGGAGAAAGGAAGTGTGTTATGGACCTGTGATTGGGTGTTGGTCTTACACAGGGCTTAGCCACCAAAATTTGAACTTTAGCTACTTCCCAGTTCAGCCCAAGAGAACATCCTCATCTTCATGTGGGACATAATGGTCTGGAGTTGGGTCTCTTCCCCACCAGCTGTGCAAAACAGAGCACTATGGTATGTTTTAAAACTGATTTTCAGGTTGACCAGATGGCTCATTCAGTAAAGGTTCCCAGAGCCCAAGAGAAAAAGCAAGGTATGGTGCTGTATATCTATAACCCCCATGCTGAGGTAGGCAAAGAAGAATCCCCAAAGTCTATTGGCTAGTCAGCCTAACCTAATTGGTAAGCTCCAGACATTCCTGAACACTGATGGTACCTGAGGTACTTCTGCCTTTCATGAACATACATATCTAGGCCAACCCCCACACCAAGCACGCACACGTGCACACGCTTACACACACACACACACACACACACACACACACACACACACACACACACAATTATCATGATTATGATGATGATAATTACAGTTTAATTTCCTCCTTTCCATGCCAGGAGCAGCAGAAGCAGAACCTTTGTCTGATATTCATTGTCATTACACGGTAGGGTTCATAGAAGTAAATGTCAAGAGAAGCTTGAGGCGGGGTCCCTCTGACGGTTCCCACAAAAATTTTAGCTCTCAGATTGTCCACACTGATCTTCCAGAAACATGTTGGTCATCATTGAACTTTTGTGTCTTTATTAGAGCCCACAGAGGCTCAGGATCTGGTGATTTGTGATTCTTGCTCTGACTGGTAACTGAGAAGTTTAAGTGGGGATGAATGTGGGAGGGTGAGGCAGAGACAGGGAGGGAAAGGAGCTAACCAACACTAAGGATGTTTGAAAAGGCCATATGAAAATGCAGTTTCGTAAACATGTATGTGTGAAAAACGTGTGTGTGTGTGTGTGTGTGTGTGTGTGAGAGAGAGAGAGAGAGAGAGAGAGAGAGAGAGAGAGAGAGAGAGAGAGACCACTATAGAGACTCCAGAGATCCATTTCTTCCCAGTTTGGCCCATCTTCCTAAAGTCTCTACCACCTTGCAGTAAAGCCATCTACTTATGAATCTACAAGTGGGTGTTCAGTTGGAACGTCCAGCTCACCATTGCATGATCTGGGTGATCTGGGTAGCCCCATTCAGCCCCATTCTCCTCTCTCTCTCTCTCTCTCTCTCTCTCTCTCTCTCTCGCTCTCACTCTCTCTCTCTCTCCAAACCCTGCCCACTCAGAGAGCCTCTGAACGAAGGAAAGGTGTCCCAAAAAATCCCAGTTCTGCATTCCTGGTGGCTATTGTGGCTTCCTCCCTTGAATCTGCCAGCTGTCCAAGTCCTCACCTGAGCACTCAGGTTTTGACCATACATGGGCACAGGCCCAGCTAGGGGCAGACACGTTATTGCCCTCACCTATAACCCGTAAAATCTCCCTGCTTTTGTTTGGCTCCAACCTCTGGGACCTGAGGACCTGCCTGTGAGTTGCATTATTCAAATATACCCATTGTTACACTTCTTCATTTTGACTTTATCAGGCTTATTGCATCAACGAGAAACTTATTATGGTTGGGGGTGGTGCAGAAAACCTCTTAATGGGTTAATCCACAGAAGAGGTCAGAGCCCTCCTGATCCAGACATTTCTAGAAAGCAGACACTGCTGCATGGGGAAACAAGCTGTTAACACATAAGGCTCTGGGGACCATTCCTATCTAAACTATAATATGAAGTGTGTGCTTGTTGCAGAATCCTAGAGCTTAGTGGAAGGAGCTCCGGTACCACTCTAAAAATAAAAAGGGGACATGTCTGTGTAAACATTTGCTCAATATGAGTAATGAGAGAGTACAGAACTCAGGAGGACCAGGTAGGCATTAGCCTGAAAATCTAAAGGAGTTAGAAATGGCCCAGTGGGAAGAAACTTTTGAAGTCTCTTTCAGTGTAACATACAGACTTCTCACAAACAAAGTGTGCTAAGTGTAACATGTTGCTTCAGGAAGTAGTGAGTACCTCATCCTGGGGATGTTTAGGCAAAGCCAGATACCCGGTTGATTGGGGTGCTGGTGAAGACACTCAAAAGCTAATTGAATAGCTAATGTGGGGGTTTAGATAAGGATGGCCCCATAGGTTCATATATTTAAATGCTTAGGGAGTGGCACTATTTGCAAAGATTAGAAGGTATGGCTTCTTAGATAAAGTTTGTCACCATGGAGTAGGGGGTTGATGTGGATAGTGGGAGTGGGGCTTTATGGTTTCAAAGGCCCAAGGCACGGCCAGAGTCTCTTCCTGATGTCTATGGACCTGGATGTACATCTCTCAACTTCTCTAGCATCATGTCTGCCTCTGTGCCTCCACATTCCCTGATATGACAATGAAGGAGTAAATCTCTAAACTGGTAAGCCAGCCCCAATTAAATGCTTTCTTTTATAAGAGTTGCTGTGGTCATGATGTCTCTTTACAACAATAGAACACTGACCAAGACAGCTAGAGATCAAGATTCTGTGATTCTTTTTTAAAAGAAACTCATTAAATAAGAGATTTTTCTTTTCAGGGATTAATGTTATGACTGAATGTAGATCAGCAGAGAACAAGACCTCATTATCTCTCAACCCTGCATCAGTCCTAATATTTATCAGATCTTGTCATTCTTATCTTTTATGAAAACCTGTAGTTATCCTATTATATTGACTTCCAATTTTCCCATTATCTGGCTTTTCTTACTGTTCTCCTTCAAATAAATTGACTGTCAATTGTGAATTTCTCTTCTTTTTTTTCTTGTTCTTTCCATTTCTTCCCCTTTCCTTCATTTCCTTCTTTCTTTCTCTTGTCTTCCTTTTAAAAAGAACTTTTCTGAGACCAAGTTTCACGGTGTAAGCCAGGCTGGCCTTGAACTTAGGGCAGCCCTCTTCCTACTTCTGCTTCCTATGTGCTGTCACACCTTTTGCTTGTGGTTTTGTAAAATAGACACCCAGTCTTTGTCCTCATTCCCTACTATATAACTTCTAAAATTGTTGGGATCTTGGGAGGGAAAAATTGTTTTTCGTTTGCTAGTGGGGTGCCCAGTAAATGGGGTACCTTGTAGTAGGAGACTGCTCGTTCATTCCCAGCTGCCCAGACCTGAAATAATCACACAGAAACTATATCAATTACAACATTACTTGGTCTATTAGCTTGGGCTTCTGATTAACTCTTACATCTTAAATGAACCCATTTCTATTATTTTTTATTTTACCATAAGTGTTGTGGTTTACTGGTATGGTTCCCAGGCATCTGTCTCCTTGGACAGCTACATGGCATCTCCCTGACTCCACTTTCTTTCCTCCTCTATCTGTTTGGAATTCCCACCATACTTTATTCTGCCGTGTCATAGGCCAAAGCAACTTTATTCATTAACCAATAAAAGTAACACATATACAGAAGGATTTCCCATACAGTCCCTACTAGCTGAGAGTGGATAAGTAGGGTGATGAGTAAATGTGAGTCCCTAATAGCTGAGAGTGAGCCAGTAGGGTGCCTAGTAGATGAGGGTCCCTAGCAGCTAAGGGTGGGCCAGTGGAGTATCTGGTAGATAGGGGTCCCTAATAGCTCAGAGTGGGCCAGTGGGGTGCCTAGAAGATGGGGTCCCTAGTAGCTGAGAGTCAGCCAGTGGGGTACGTAGTAGATGGGGGTCCCTAGTAGCTGAGGGTGGGCCAGTGGGATGTTTAATAGGTGGGGGTCCCTAGTAGTTGAGAGTGGGGATGTTATGTTATAACAAAGAAAATGATATGTTATAGGCTTGGGATTTTCAGCTCCACCCACTAATCTCTGGGAAAGGGAACAGAGCTTGGGCTGTTGAGTTGATCCCCAGCTGTAGATTTATTCAGTTATCCCTGTGGAATGAAGCAGTTACAAAATCTCCAAAGGACTAACTTTGCAGAAGCTCCAGAAAGCAAAATAAGAGGATGTCTCCCTATGAGGCCCCAGGAGCCTCCCTCATGGCTTGTCTAAGCATCCTTTTGATGCCAATGTTCCTTTGCATCCATTAGAGTGACTTTTCTAATAGGTGTGTTTGTGTGTGTGTGTGTGTGTGTGTGTGTGTGTGTGTGTGTGTGTAATTTTCCCAGGTCCTATGAGCTGCTCCAAGAAAAGCTAAAGAAGCTTAGGAGGAGGACATTGAGAACCTTGGTTTACAGCTAGTTGATGGGAGGTAGCAGTCACACCCTGGGGTTGACAGTGGGTTTTGTTTTCCTTATTTTTCTATTGTTGTGATAAACATCACAACCAAAAGCAACTTGGAGGGGAAAGGGTTTGTTTCAGTTACAGCATACAATCCCTTACTGAAGGGAGGCCAGGGCAGGAACTCAAGACAGCAATCAGGAGGCAGGAACTGAAGCAGAGGCCATGGAAGAGACTGCCTTGCTCAATCTGCTTTCATACACAATCCGGGGCCACCTCTCCAGAGCTGGGCCCTCTCACGTCAATTGTTAACCAAGAATTTACCCTACAAACTTGCCCACAGATCAATGTTATGAAGTCTCTTTTTCTTCCAACTAAGATTCTCTCTTCGCAGATATGCTTATGTTTGCGTCAAGCTGAGAAAAAAAACCAACTAGTGCACTTCAGAAGGGGCAGTTTGGGGGGTTCCAACCCCCGCCCTGATGCTATGGCTCAGTAAACAGTGTCAGAACCAAAAGGGAACTGGAGGACACCAGCAGGTATTTGCTGCATTACCTGGTTGGGGAGTGGGGAAGATCCTGCTATGTATCTGTGATCTTCGATATTCTGTGCTGAGAGTAAAGAAAAAGAACACTCTGTGGTTTAGCTTTCTGCATCCTGAAAATGTCAGGCTTTATTTACAGGCTTCTGTTTTGGCAACTGTCACTACCTTTCCATCACTTTCCTTGGAACATGCAAAAGACTGATTCCAGGCAGTCTATGCAGTGTTTTGAGTGGAGCCCTGTCTTCTTAGCTTGTCCCCCCCCCCAACGCCGTAACATTTAAGAGCTGCTTCCTAATGTGTCATGCAAGGAAGCCCCTTGCCAGTTCTGTTTTCTGTGTCTGTCTGTGTTTTATTCTCCAAGTTCCCCATGTCATTTCGCTATTTCTGTCCTCTCCTCCTGCAGCTCCTTTCTGGACATTTCTGCAGGACTAGATGTGTTCAGTTCTCTTGTTTTCCTACTTAAGTGTGTTGATCTTTTGTTTCCCGTTCCCTTTAGGTTCATTATGTCATCTTTAAACACACTCGGTCTTGTTGATTTTCTTTTCCCTTGTCCCACCCCAGCCTCCTTCTGACTCTCATCCCACGTGGCCTGCTGCCCTCACAGCATCTTTCAGCCCCTCTTACAACTCTACTGTTTTCAAAGTCAACCATGGCAGGAAAGTTGGTTAAAATGGACGCTGAAAGCAAACAGAAAGGGAGTAAGCTCTCATCTGAATGATGTAAAATCCATTCTACCAAAACAGGCTTACAGAATATGATTTGCTAGCACTGAGGAGGAATGGTAACCTGGCTGCAGTTGTCTCTGGTATTCTTATGGTTTCAACCAGAGTTTGTAATTTGTTTTAGTTTAAGTTAAAATATGCTTACACTATCCCCTTTCCTTCTCCTCCCTTACAGCTATCCCATAAAGTGCAAAACAATCCCACACCAGTTTGGAATTATTATTAAAAGGGTTATTTATTTGAAGGGAAAATACAGAACATTGTCCTAGACAACAGCCCTCTACCAGGAAAGGAGTCCGAAGCAAGAGAGCGAGAGGAGGGCTGCTGCTGCTTTTTAAGGAGAAAGAGACCACACCCCAGTGGGCTGGTATCTCAAAGGCTATGGGCTGAAGGAGCGGAAGGAGCTCCTGCGGCAATCCCTTGTCTTCCCACTTCCTCTAAAGTGCATGTTTCTTATTCTTTGTTTGGTATGATTATACACATGTATGAATTAACACATAAATATGGCCTGTTGAGTCTATTTAATGTTGCTTGTTGGAGTTCATAGTTTGTTAAGGATATTTTAGTGTGTGAACATGTAGAGCTCATGATTTGAGCTCTTCACGCCATCATTTTATAGAATATTTGACACGTGAAAAGTTTTTATGTACCTGATAGTGTGCGTGTGTATGTGTGCTTGCGCATACATGTGTGCAAGATAGAGGAAGGCATTAATGTCTTCCTCCATCTCTTTCTGTCTTATCCCTTCGAGACAGGGTCTCTTCCTGAACCTGGGGCATGTGAGCGTGTGGCTAGGCTGGCAACCAGCAAACCTTTGTTTTTACCCCACCCCCCTCCACAGCACTGGGGTTACAGGTGTGTCTGAGGCTGTGCCCAGTTTCTTCCATGGGTGCTGTTTTCTTTTTTTTTAATTCATCATTTTTTATTATTTTACATCTCGACCACTGTTTTCCCTCCCCCCTCTCCTCCCATTCCTTTCTCCCACCTCCCTTCTACACCCTCCCATCCACTCCTCCTCTGTCTACATTCAGATGGGGTAAGGCCACCCATGTGAAGCAGTAAAGTTGCTAATCAAGTTGAGGCAGGACCAAGCTCCTCCCCCTGCATCAAAGCTGAACAAGGCATCCCTCCTTATGGAATAGGTTCCAAAGAGCCAGCTCATGCATCAGAGACAGATCCTGGTTCTGCTGCTAGAGGTGCCACAAAAGATCAAGCTACACACATGCCATCCAGATGCAGAGGGCTTAGGTCAGTCATAGTGATATTTTATTTATGTTTTAATGAATAAATCTTGCCTAAAGATCAGAGGGTAAAACTAAGCCAATTGAGGCCAGCCAGTGGTGTCATACACCTTTAGTCCCAGGATTTGAGAGACAGAGGCAGATGGATCTCTGTGAGTTCAAGGCCACCCTGGGCTACACAATAACAATACAGAAACAGATCCATGTGATGGTGACTCACGCCTTAGTCCCAGTCACACACCTTTAACCCCATCACTAAGAGGAGTATAAAATGGGAGGATGCAGAGGTTCAGGGCTCAGTCTGAAGTTGCTCAACCTTGAGAAAGGTAAGACTTCTCTAGTGGCTTGGCTGTTCTGCTTTTCTGATCTTCAGCTTGAACCCCAATATCTGTCTCTAGAGTTTTATTATTCATGCTACAGTCAGTCCCATGCTGGCTCCATAGCTGTCCACCTAGGATCTCTGAGTTGTACAAGCTCAGGCCAGCTATCTCTGAGGGTTTCCCCATCATGATCTTGATCCCTCCTTGCTCATAAAGTCCTTCTACCCTCTCTTCATTTGAACTCCTGGAGCTCAGTCCAGTGTTTGGCTGTGGATCTCTGCATCTACTTCCATCGAGTAATTAAGTAGTCGCCAGTCTGGTTACTAGGGAAAGCCAGTTCAAGCTTTATTGCTAGGAGTCTGAGCTGGGGTCACCCGTGAAGGTTCCTGGGATATTCTCTGGCACCAGGTTTCTCCCTAACTCCATAACATCCCCCTTTATCAAGATACCTATTTTATTACTCTCTCCCTCCATCCTACCCCTAGCTCAACCATCCTGATCCCTCATGTTCCCAACGTTCACATCGCCCTATCTTTTCCCCTCTACTCCCCACCTCTACACTCCCTCTGTGTGTTTATTTTGGATTGAATGGCTGTGTGGGACTGGGCAGAATAGAAGCTTCTATCTACATTGTTCAATAAAACAACTTCTGGAGGCATCACTGTGCCTGACTTCAAGCTCTACTATAGAGCTATAGTAAGAAAAGCAGCTTGGTGCTGGCATAAAAAAAACAGATAAGCAGACCAATGGAACTGAATCAAAGACCTTGACATAAACCCACACATCTATAAACACCTGATTTTTGACAAATAAGTCAAAAATATACAATGAAAAAAAGAAAGCATCTTAAACAAATGGTGCTGGCATAACTGTATGGCAGCATGCAGAAGAATGCAAATAGATCCATATCTATCACCCTGCACAAAATTCAAGTCCAAGTGGATCGAAGACCTCAGTTTAAATCCAGTTACACTAAAGCTGATAGAAGAGAAAGTGGGAAGTAGCCTTGAATCCATTGGCACAGGAGACAACTTCCTAAATATAACACTAGTAGCACAGACACTGAGATTGACAATTAATAAATGGGACCTGCTGAAACTTAAAAGTTATAAAAACTTCTATAAGGCAAAGGACATTGTAAATAACATAAAATAGCAGCCTACAGAATGGGTAAAGATCTTCACCAACCCCACATCTTGTAGTAAGGAGGTATGGGCCTGCTTTTGGTCCTGGCCACCCAGCTCCTGCTGCGTACCCGAAATAATTACACAGAAAACTGTATTAATTAAATGACTGCCTGGCCCATTAGCTCTAGCCTCTTCTTGGCTAACTCTCACATCTTAAACTAACCCATATCTAGTAATCTGTGTATCACCACGGGGTCATGGCTTACCGGGAAGATTCTAACCTACGTCCACCTCAGGCCGTAGAAGAATGGCGTCTGCCACACTTCCTTTCTCCCCAGCATTCTGTTCTGTCTACTCTGCCCACCTAAGGGCTGCCCTATCAAAAGGCTAAGGCAGTCTCTTTATTTAACCAATGAAAGCAACAGAAATACAGAAAGAATTCCTACATCATTTTCCCTTTTTCTGTTTAAACAAAAAAGAAAGGCTTTCAGTTTAACATCATCTGAAAGATAACTGGTCTCAAAAATATACAAAGAACTCAAGAAACTAGACATCAAAATTCCGAATAATCCCATTAAAATTGGGATATAAATTTAAACAGAGAATTCTTAACAGGAGAATCTCAAATGGCCAAGATACACTTTAAAAAGTTTTCAACATCCTTAGTTATCAGGGAAATGCAAATCAAAATGACTCTGAGATACGATCTTATGCCTGTCAGAATGGCCAAGATCAAAAATGCTAATGACAGCCTATGTTCGAGAGGATGTGGAATAAGGAGAACACTCCTCAATTGCTGGTGGGAGTGCAAACGTGTACAGCCACTTTGGAAATCAGTATGGTGGTTTCTCAGAAAACTGAGAATCAATCTACCTCGAGACCCCCGCTATACCATTTTTGAGCATATACGCAATGTATGCTCACCCATACCACAAGGACTCTTGCTCAACTATGTTCATCACAGCATTTGTAATAGCCAGAACCTGGAAACAATCTATATACTCCTCAATTGAAGAATGGATAAAGAAAATGTGGTATAGCTACACAATGGAGTACTACTCTGTGAAAAAAAAAATGACATCATGAAATTTGCAGGCAAATGGATGGAACTAGGAAAAATCATCCTGAGTGAGGTAATCCAAACTCAGAAAGACAAACACAGTATGTACATATATAGCATGAATTCTAAATGGTCTTAATATTAAAAACTTGGCTATCAGGAGGTGAAAACCGAAGGATCAGAGAAGCAGGGCGACCAGCCATTAGAGAGTTCTTACCTCTACCAATGCTCAGACCAAAGGGACGATCCTGTCCTCAGACTGCATCCTCAGAATGCACTGCTCCTCAGACTACCTCATATTCCTCTCTCTCTGCCCAGTCATATTGTCTCCACCTCCCTAGTGCTGGGATTAAAGGCATGGGATCCTGAGCGCTGGGATCACCCTTGTGTGACCTCTGTTTCTCTTTTAGATTGGATCAATTTCATGTAGCCCAGGGTGGCCTTGAACTATCGCAGGTCCATCTGTCCCCCGAGTCCTGAAATTAAAGGTGTGTACCACCACTGCCTGGCCTCTAGTGGCTTAGCTCTGCACTCTGATCTTCCAGAAGGCTGTATTTGTTAAAACAGTAACAAAATATCACTACATAAGTGGGTATTAGATGTAAAGCAAAGGCTAACCAGGCTACAATCCTCAGCCCAAGGGTGCTGTGTTCTTAATTTCAGTCCTCATGATTGCACACAACGTCTAACTGCTGAGCTGTCACTCCAGCCCTCTAGTGTGTAAGGGTTTTTTGTTTGTTTTACATATCAATTTTATAATCTTATTATATAAGCACTGCAGGCCAGAGAAAGATATTATTGTCATTTCTAGATTAGATCATTGGTGTTTAAGGAGATTAAGGAATGCTACAAAGACTAAAAGAAAAAGAAAATAAAAGGTTAGCAGGATGGCTTGGTGGGTAAAAACAGCAGCCTTGAATCCTGAAAACCTAAGTTTAATTCCTGGGAGCCCTCAAGTTGTTCTCTGACCTTCACCTTTGTGTTGTGTAATGTGGGTACGTATACACACACACACACACACATTTTAAAATATAATTGTAAAAAAGCTTCAAAAGCTGTAAGAAGCAACTGGAGTTCCCTTGTTTCTTCTGTTGCCTAACCCAGTGCTCTTTAAACTTACATTTTATTTGAGATAATTTCATCTGTAATGTTTTAAAATCAATTTTAGAATTCACTTCGCTCCCAAACATCTCTTAGTAAAGCTCCATCACTATTGCCATTTGTTTAACTTTCACATTGCAAAGGAAAAAGAGAATCCAGCTGTTTTGAACATGAAAGTGTTTCACTGGTTCTCAAATTTATTTCCAAGCCAGCTGTTTGCTGTGTGGCTGAATCCTAGCAGGGCTTCTTCCCTATCAGCTTGCTGAATCTGCCCAGGAAGAGTACACGTTTAGCTGACTAGAGTATTTGAGAGTGAAAAACAAGCAGACCCATCCTAGTTCTCCCTTCTGTTTTTATGTCCACACATCTAGAAGGGCTGTCATTTGTCGCCTTTCTCAGTAAGGAGTTAACAGCTTTGCTTAAAGTATTTTTAACCTGGTACCTGTTGTGCTAAATCATGCTAAGGTTATTCTAATCCTGGACTGCATTCACTCTTTGTAACTCTGCCCAGTCTTAGCTTTAGTTCTGAGGTTTATTCCTAATGAAATTAGATTTCTTTTGTTGAAATAAGAGTGGTAAATAAATGTTGAATGAAAACCAGAATTAAAACTTTGCATATTTTTATACTGACTATTGCAGTAAGAATCACAGATGGAGACATAGTTACATTCTTTGTGTTAAATAAATATCTAGTTGCCTTTTTTTCCGCCTTAAAAAGGAATTATGATTATTATAGGCCATGAGTGATGGGGCAGAGGGAATACAGTTTGGCCCTAATAATGTAAGTAAAAAGTTTCTGAAAAATAACAGAATAAAAGGTATTTTAAAAGCTTTTACTCCAGGCTACTATAATGAAGAAAAAGTATTCCAAATGTGAACTGATGAAGTACAAAGTAATGAATATTTAATTTGTATAATTTACCAAAGTGCTTTTAGAAATCAGAGCTACATTCTTCATAAACATAATGTTCATTAAGCCTGAACTGTAGCTCACATGCAATTACCATATCGCTCCTGTACCACTTCAGCATCTCGGGGTGTTGAGTAAAACCCCTCTGAGAGTTTCTTGTGGGGAAAGGGAGGAAAGAAGTACGCTTGTGATGGCCATGGAGTCTGAATGGCTTTCTTTTGGCAAAGGAAGCCTGGAGGACGGTGGGACTGGGGTGAGGGAAGTGCAGTCAGCACTTGACTAGGAGCCCAGTGGCTTGCCCAGGGCTACCCAGTCCCTTGGCAAAAAGCAGTTTGGAAAGAGTAAACAAAAAACCAAATTAGTCTGCTGGCTCTCCGGGATACCTTATCACATTCTTAAATGTAAAAGGAGCACTACTTGAAATCTGACTGATAAGTTATCAGATCAAGCAGGGCAGCTTGCAGCAGAAACAGACCCTGATGTGACCTGAATTTTAATGGAGCAGTAACGTGGCTTAGACTTCCAAGCCAGGACCTCACTTCTTGTCCTTATATTAGTGTCTCAGTGAGAAATGATGGCTTTTTTTTGAAGCACATTTTTTCCCCATGTTCAAAGTCTTAGCAGCCAGATTACCACTATCAACAAAGGGCTTTAAAAATATATGTTCAAAGATTTATTTTGGAATACACAAAGAAGCTAAAATTTAGCAGCATCATAACAATATTTGTGAAATTCAGAAGTCTCTCCTAATAAAGCAGATTTGGTCAAAAATTTCTTAGCTTTGAAAGCTTATGGTGTTTCTGCTCAGCTGTTCGGGGTCGGTACGGTTCCACCTTGCAAGAAGTCACCAAATAGTGGTCCAGAGTGAATGGTTCTTTCCCTGCCAGTCTTTGCATGGCACACTGGGGAGAACCTCAAAGCACCTCAGACAGAACAGAGATGGCCTTGTCCTAGGAAAATGGCCTGGAGAGAGATGACGTATAAATAGAAGAGTAAGAGTACCACCTGAGCGGTATAAAGAGTTAGGGGACACAATAAAATTGCTGAATACCAAGTTAAGATGGAAATCATGAGTGTGTGTGCCTGCCAAAGATTTCTATTAAAGGATCTAAAGAAAAAATGGTTTTGACAGATTAAGCTGCTTGTGAATAAAAGCATGTAAGCTGCTTGTGAATAAAAGCATGTAAGCTGCTACATATGCCATTTTACCTGCCCATTGCTCAGAGAGAAGGTAAATTGCCTTTGCTTCCAGCCACAGCATCTGAATTCCAGCTCGCCACCAGAACTGTCAATTAGCTGAGACATCCACCTGGAAATATTTGGTAACAGCTGGCTAGTGTGGCCTTCAGGGAGCACTACCTATTTGATGTAGGTCCTGCCTCAGTAGAGGACGACAGTCTCAGGAGAGTGGTTTAGCAACTGTAGGTCATCATTTAAGAGATCTATTGGCAGGAATCTTTCATTTGGCTTGTCATTGGGAGAAGCAGAAAAATGCAAGTTCATTTCAGAGCATAAGCAAGCTTCTAAGTAAAACAGCTACAGCAAGTGTATCACTGGACTAAGTCGAAGGGTCTGGCAGAGTATTAGAATTCATACAATGAAGGGATTATGAATTTCAAGTGCTAAGCAAAGAAAGAAAAGCCTCACTTTAGACAATTACTCAATTATGCATAGATCTCCTCAACTTCTGTACAAGTAGAGGAAACTTAAAAGAATATAAAGGTATTCAATATAAAGCGTTAGTCAAGAACACCGCACAATCACATGACAACGTAGGGGAACATGTAATGAGATTGATGTGCTGTTTCATTGTGTGAGTGAGAGTGTTAAGGGAGAGAGGGGAAGAAAACCCCAAGGGAAAAGGGAGGTATGAAGAGTAAGTTGATGTGCAGATAAGTTAATAACAAATGGGAGGAAGTTGAGAGAGTTCATATATGGGCAGTGTTTCTTTTCTTGAATACATAGGAGGTAGGACATCCTTTGCTGAAAGTGAAGGAGATGTGTAGATGTTAAAAGAGTGGGGAAGGTAGGGTAAATTTATATCAAAATTGGATGAAGAGAGAGGTGACCAGAGACAAGTGTTGGTAGGTTAGCTAAGTGTCTGAAAGATTGCTGAATCTGCTAGTATTATTATACAGCATCTAAAAACACTCAGCAGTCAATTCTAAGGGAGGAGTGGTATGATTGGCATTAGTCAAGACTAAAATGACTATTGTGGACATTTTCAGATGCTAGGTGAACTTAAAAATACCTAATACTGAAACATACATAGGATGCTTTGGGAAAAGAAGTTTTGAAGCACAATTAAGGTGACAGTCTGGTATATATTTCTGACATTCATATCTCTAGATTCTATAATTGGATGCTTCTTTCCCACCCACCACTTCCCAAGTAACCACTCAGAGGCTGAAAATGAATTATAAATGGTCAGCCAATAGTTCAGGCGTGTTACTAGCTAACCCTTACACTTTAAATTAACCCATTTCTATGAATGTACATCCTGCCACATGGCTTTTACCTCTGTCCCATTTTGTGTGTTCGACTGGCACTGTATCTGACTGGTGACTCTGATCTCTGCCTTTTTCCTTCCCATCATCCTTAGTTTGGACGCTCCGCCTATACTTCCTGTCTGGCTACTGGCTACTCAAAGTTTTACTATGCCAATTCGAGTGACGAATCTTTTCAGTGCACAAGAGGATTATTCCACAGCAGGATTCCATGCCTACTTGCAATTTCATGGTTTTATTCAAAAGAATGACTTTTTGTTTGTTTTTTGTTTTGTTTTGTTTTGTTTTTCAAGACAGGGTTTCTCTGAGAAGCCCTGACTGTTCTGGAACTTCGGTTGCAGAGCAGGTTGACTGTGGACTCACAAGTGCTAGGAGTAAAGATGTGCACCATCACTGCCCAGCAGGCAAGCATGTTTTAAATCTTAGAACATGGTAATTTACCCTCCATTCTTTTTTTTATTATTTTTATTTTTTTAAAAAGAAAACAAACTATCTTTTTTCATTATACATACCAATCCAAGTTCCCACTCCCTCTCCTCCTCCTATGACTTCCACTTACACCCTACCCCACCCCCTCTACTCCTCAGAGAGGGTAAGGTACATTGCTTTGGAGAAGGTCCAAGGCCCTCCCTACTATATCTAGGCTGAGCAAGGTATCCCTCCAGAAAGAATAGGTTCCCCAAAAGCCAGTACAAACAGTAGGGCCACTACCAGTGGCCCCTCAGTCTGCCCCAGCCATGTGACTGTCAACCACATTCAGAGGAACTAGTTTGGTCCTATGCTTGTTCCTTCCCAGTCCAGCTGGAGTTGGTGAGCTCCCATCAGCTCAGGTAGGCTGTTTCAGCAGGTGTCCCATCATGGTCTTGACCTCTTTGTTCATATTTTCACTCCTCCCACTCTTGGACTGGACTTGGGGGCTCAGCCCAGTGCTCTGCTGTGGCTCTCTGCCTCCGCTTCCATCAGGTGCTGCATGCAGGTTTTATGGTGGTGTTTAAGATATTTATTCATCAGTCTGACCACAGGGCAAGGCCAGTTCAGGAACCCACTCCTCTATTGCTTAGGGTCTTAGCTGAGGTCATCCTTGTGGATTTCTGGGAATTTCTCTAGAGCCAGGTTTCTTGCTAGCCCCATAATGGCTCACTCAATCAAGATATCTCTTTCCTTGCTCTCATATCTATCCTTCCTCTATCTCAACTATCCCATTCCTTCAAGTTGCCCTCACCCCTCCCCTTTTCCCTCCTCTTCCTCTTCCACCCTCCCTTCTCCCTCTAACCCTATGTTCCCAATTTTGTCAGGCAATCTTGTTGTTTTAACTTTCTAGGTGGATCTATGTATGTTTTTCTTAGGGTTCACCTTGTTACTTAGCTTCTCTAGGATATGAACTATAGGGTCAATATCCTTTGTTTAAAGCTAGTACCCACTTATGAGTTAGTACATATCATATTCATCTTTTCAGGTCTGGGTTACCTCACTGAGGATGGTGTTTTCTATTTCTATCTATTTGCATTCAAATTTCAAGATGTCATTGTTTTTTACCGCTGAGTAGTACTCTAATGTGTAAATGTGCCACATTTTCTCATTAGATGCTGAAAAACATTTGATAATATCCAACACCCATTAATGATAAAGGTCTTGGAGAGATTAGGGATACAAGAAACATATCTAAACATAATAAAAGCAACATACAACAAGCTGACAGCCAACATCAAATGAAATGGAGAGAAGCTCAAAGTGATTCCACTAAAATCAGGAACAAGACAAGGCTGTCCCACTCTCTGCTTATCTATTCAACATAGTTCTTGAAGTTCTGGCTATAGCAATAAGACAACAAAAGGAGATCAAGGGGACTTAAACTGGAAAGACAGAAGTCAAACTTTTGTTATTTGCAGATGATATGATAGTATATATAAGTGGCCCCAAAAACTTTTCCAGAGAACTTTTACAGCTGATAAATACCTTCAGTAATATGGCAGGATACAAAACCAACTAAAAAAAAAATCAATAGTTCTCCTATATACAAATGATAAAGAATCTGAGAAATAAATTAGAGAAACATCACCTTTAAAAATAGCCACAAATAACATAAAATATCATGGGCTAACACTAACCAAAGAAGTTAAAGACATATTTGACGAGAACTCTAAGTCTTTCAAGAAAGAGATTGAAGAAGATACCAGAAAATGAAAAGATCTTCCATGTTCTTGGATAGGTAGAATCAACATAATAAAAATGGCAATCCTACCAAAAGCAATCTATAGATTCAATGAAATCGCCATCAAAATCCTAACACAATTCTTCACAGACCTTGAAAGAATAATAATCAACTTCATATGGAAAAACAAAAAACCCAGGATAGCCAAAACCCTCCATTATCTTTAATGTAGAACACAGGCTTGGGGCTGTACTTGTAGCCTAACTAACTAGTTTCAAACAATTCTTTTCTTCACTTGCACAGATAGTTCACATATACTAAATCATATATCACATATTGTGCATAGAGTCTGAATAGAAGAGACCAGAGATTTCACCTGGCCATGCTGATAGGTTTTGTTTCTGGAATATAGGTAATTCTTCTGCTATGCTGAGGTATGTTTTCCTTTTTAGATTTCATCTCAGATGCTTGAAAGATATGCAAAGTTCCTGTTGGGGGATATACAACATCTGATACTCAAATATGACTTTAATATCTATGTAGTTCTGGGTCTAGTAGTTATAAAAATGTAACATCACACTGTGGAAATTATTGACCAACCTTGGCGCCTATTTATTTTTGAGTTTTGAAACAGGAGCCCTGCTTTTCCCGCTGCCTCTGTTTGGATCAATGTCCTTAGATGCCAGGTCAATAAAAGATAAGGGGACAAGTTGCTGGTGGTGTGGTGCCATAACCAAAACTGCAAAACTAACTACAGACATTTGAAAAAGCTGCATAGAAGTCTACTGCTATTGAAGGCTTCTAGAATACAGACATATGTAAAAAGAGTTTAAATGAAATTACCGTATAAGGGGGCGGGGCTCTTCTCCTACATAGATCCCTGAGCCTTGGACATCCCATTTAGAACTGAGTACACTGACGTCTTTTATTCAGTTGTGGGTTTCTCTGCTAATTGTCATCTATTGCCAAAGAAGCTCTTGCTAAGACTTCAAGTACTATATTGAAAAGATATGGAGAGAGTGGGCAACCTTATTGTATTCCTGATTTTAGTGGAAATGCCTTCCAGTTTCTCCATTTTTTGGTTGATGTTGGCTGTGGGATTACTGCAAATTGCTTTTATTGTGTTGATGTATGTCTCTTGTGCCTCTCCAGGACTTTTATTATAAAGGGATGTTGGATTTTTGTCAAAAGCCTTTTCTGCATCTAATGAGATAATGTGATTTTTATCTTTTATTCTTTTTACATGGTGGATCATGTTTATCCATTTATGCATGTTGAACCATCGCTACATCTCTGGAGTGAAGCCTATTTAGTTATGGTGGATAATCTTTTGACTGTGTTTTTATATTCGATTTGCAAATGTTTTATTGAGAATTTTTGCATCTATGTTCATAAAGGTATTTGTAATTTTCTTTCTTTGTTGGGATTTTGTGTAGTTGAGTTATCAGTGTACTTGTGGCCTCATAAAAATAATTAGTAAGTGTTTCTTCAGTTTCTACACTGTGGAGTTCTTGGAGGAGTGCTGTTGTTAATTGTTTTTTGAAGGTCTGGTAGAATTTTGCACTGGATGATCTGGCTTAGGACTTTTTGAAGATTGGGAAATTTTCAAGAACGGTTTCTATTTCATTTGTATTTATTGCTCTGTTTAAATTGCATATGCAATCTTGATTTAACTTTGTAAACTCTCTCTCTCTCTCTCTCTATATATATATATATGCAGTTTACATATATATATATATATATCCCTTACTTTACCAGTTTGCAGAAGTACAGACTTTTAGAGTATGTCCTTATGATTCTCTAGATTGCCTCACTGTCTTTCTAATGTCACCTTTTTACCTCTAATTTTTATTAATTTGGATCTTCTCTCTCCATCTTTTAGTTAATTTAGCTGCTGATTTATCAATCTTATGGATTTATGCAAAGAAACAACTTGTTTCATTGATTTTTTGTATTGTTTGTTTTTGTTTCTATTTCGTTGAATTTAGCCCCAAGTTTTATTATTTCTTGATATCTATTTTTGGGGGGTTTAATTTTATCATTTTGTTCTAGAGATTTCAGATGTACAAGATCTCTCTCTCTCTCTCTCTCTCTCTTTCTCTCTCTCTCTCTTTCCATCTCTCTCTCAAATTAGACACTTAGTACCATGAACTTGCTTCTTGAAACTACCTTCATTTTATCCCATAGATTTGGATATGCTGTGTTTTCATTTTCATTCATTTCCCTCCTATTTTCTGTCTTTATTCATTTTTCATTCAGTAGTGAGTTGATCAGTTTGTAGACATTTTTCAGTTTCTGATGTTATTGATATCAGCTTTAATCCATGGTGGTTAGATTAGGTGTAGGGTCTCATTTATGTTGAAACTATCTTTAAATCCAAGTACGTGATCAATTTTGGAGAAAGTTGCATGAGTTGCTGAGAAGGAAGCATATTTGTCAGTGTTTTGATTAATTGTTCTATAAAGGTCTACTAGGTCCATTTGATTTATGATGTCATTTAACTCCAGATTTTTTTTTTTAGTTTTGTATGAATGATCTGTCTATTAATGAAAGTGGTGTATTGAAGTGGTATACTATCACCATGTGAGGGTCAATATGTGATTGATTTTAGACATAGTAGTGCTTCACTTATGAACTTGGGTACCCTTGTGTTTTGGTACATAAATGTTTAGAATGGAAATAAATATCTTCTCAGCTGAATTTTTTTCTGATGGGAATGTAGTATACTTCCCTAACTCCTCTGATTCATTTGGTTTGAAGTCTATTTTGTCAAATATGGCTATACTTGCTTGCTTTTTGGGTCCATTTGCTAGGAATACCATTTGCTAGGAATACCATTTGCATCCTTTCATCTTGGGGTGATGTGTATCATTGATGTTCAGTTATAGTTCTTGGATGGAGTAGAAAGATGGGTATTGTTTCCTAATCCATTCTTTTGGTCTTTGTCTTTTTATTGGAAAACTGATACCATCAACATTGAGAGTTATCATTAACAGATGTTTGCTGATTACTATTATTTTGTTCTTATGGTGTAGACTTTTTCCTCTTCTGTTTATATCATATATACATATGTGTATGTATGTATGTATGTATACCTGCGTTTTCTTAGGCGTGGCTAACCACTTCACCCTGAAGATTTCCTTTTAGTGTCTTCTGTTGCACTGGAATGGAGACTGCTAAAGTTTGATTTATCAGGTCTTTCTTTCTCTATTGATTATTATTGACTATTTTTCTTTGTTTGTAGTCTGAGCTGGCATCTCTGGTCTTTAGACTTTGTAAAAATCAGATAACTATTTTCATCTTGCACAAAAATAACTCCAAATGGATCAAAACCTAAACATGAAACCCCATGAAACCCAAAACAATACAACTGCTAGAAGAAAACATAGACAGTACCCTACAAGATATGAATTAGGAAAGGACTTTCTGTATAGGATTCCATTTATCTAAGAATTAAGGTCAACAATTGATACAAGGAACTTCATCAAACTTAAAAACTTCTAAACAGGTAAGAAGCTATCAACTAGGTGAAGAGGAAACCAACAGGATAGAGAGAATACTTGCCAGCTATACATCTGACAGAGGATTAAAATTGAGAATGTATAAATAAATAAAAACCAACTAGTAAAATAAGACCCATTTGAAAAATGGGCCTAGAACCTGAGCAGATAGTTCTCAAAAGAATAAAAACTGGCTAAGGAATATGTCAAAAGCTGTGTATCATCCCTAGCAAGTAGTAAAATGTAAATCTAATAAAGTTGAAGATGATGTGACATTCCCCTGTGTATGCTGTGAATATCATTGGTTAATAAAGGAGCTGCTTTGGGCCCATAGCAGAGCTATAGGGGAACAGAGTTAGGTGGAAAAAACTAAACTGAATGCTGGGAGAAAAGAGGCAGAGTCAGGGAGAAGCCATGGCGCTACCATTGGACACAGACATGCTCAAACTTTGCTGGTAGGCCATGACCTTGTGGTGATGCATAGATTAATGGAGATGGGTTGAATTAAGAAGTAAGAGTTAGCCAATAAGAAGCTAGAGCTAATGGGCCAAACAGTGATTTAAATAATGCAGTTTCTGTGTGATTATTTTGGGGTTAAGTAGCCAGGAACTAACTAGTGGCCTCCTAACAACAAATTGGTGCACCAACATCCATGTAAACCCTGAGAGGGCTTGGAAAGAAACTCTAGACACACACATAAAAAACAAAGTTTAGCCACATTTTTTTTTCAGCTAGCAGTGTGCCACAGCTCCTTTAAGAGAGGTTTTCCTGATTCAGCAGTTGCACTAAAAAAGCCACACTGTTTTGAAATGCTGGCTTTCTGGGCTGTGCTGCCAGCGCAAACTCTGACTCTTTCAGGCAGAAGTCCCAGCTACAGAGCATTTGAATGGGGTTTGTGAGCAGACTGCTGCAGCTTGCTTAATGGTGGCATGGACTGGCTGTGTACCTGAGAATGGGGTCATGGGCATGGTTCTCAAGGCAGCAAACAGCTCCACCATGCTGGTCTGGGCAGGGCAAGCAGGAAGTACCATATTCCCCCTAGCAATGCTGCAGCTTAAGTTTTTAAGAAGCGCTTAGCATTTTAAGAAGTGCTCCTGGACAGTAAAGAATTACAGATATACAATAGGACATATTCAGACATAGAAGACCTCTAAATGAGTCACAGTGTTGGATAAATGTATGTAGGCTTGAGAAAGATAAGAAAAAGAGTATAGAGAGTTATAAAAAGAAATAAATGGTTAAAAAACAGTCTTTAAAGTCTTTAAAGAGATGAAGTATGGAAGTAATATAGTGAAAATAAATAAGCCATGTAAAGATGGAATATACGCAGAGAGTCTGGATTATGTATATTATTGTGTCTTCTTTGGATTTTTTTTTCTTTTTTTTTTCTTTGAATTTTTTGACTGTGAAGGAGCTAAGTACAGAGAGACATTTCATTGTATGGGCTGCTAAGCTAAACCAACATGTACGTTATAAAGGTATCTTGACTTCAAGTTTGAGTATATGATTATGTTGTTTTGGAAGAGTGGTTTTTCTTTTGTTTCCACAGAGGATGAGAACCTGTGGATTGCTTCCAGACTAGTATGGTTTGATGGACCAAGACACCCTGAAAGGTTGTCTTGAATGCCCCTCAAAAATTACTTTGCCCGATAAACAGCAGGAAGCAGTTTGAAGATGAACTATGCCCATATTCCCAAATATTGGTTATAAATGTTTATTTACATCTAAAAGGGGATATGCTATAGAGATTTGCATTGGTCTGGATCTTGTTTATTGATACAAATTTAAGGTCAATTTTGTTATATGTATATTTTTTGCTCTTGATTTAGGTATTATGATTGTGCAGCTCATTTTAAAAGTAATGTATAATTAAAAATATAGGTAAATAGTCATCTATTATAGTCAAGCTTGTAGTCATGTTATTTAGGTTTTCTAGATATAGACAGATATATTTCAATTAGATAGGTATTCTTCAGATCTTTCAGTGACCTTCAGAATATGGCATTTAAAATGTTTAAATTATTAACTTAAGACTTCTGATGATATGAGACACATCTGCTCTTGGCAGCACTACGGGATTCCTGCTTCATGAAAGAGTCTGCCAGACGTTCTGCATGACACAGAAGAAAGTGACTGACAAACTGCTAATATAGGCAATATAGGAAATTTCTCTTTGAAATTTCCTGCTTCTTAGAAAAGTCTGCCGGATACTATGGGCTGAAGATGGATGCCCCAAAGGTACAGAAGAACTTTGGATAACTGTTCAGGCAGCAAGATGTCTCTTTCAATTTTAGAGTTTTGGAAGTTGCTTACTATGTACTTCCTGTTTACTTAGGTAATATTATATCCATCTGGAGTCTTTGAGGGAGTTGAAGAATAGATACAGTTTTCCTTAGTTATGATAAAAGATAAAGTAGATATAAATATTGTAACTGTAATTCTTACTCAATACCTGTTTTGCTATATGTAATTTTACTATGTTGAAGATAAAGCCTTCCTTTTCATTTAAACAGAAAAGGAGGGGTGATGTACAAAAAAGGAGAGGTGATGTGGGATTCCCTTCTGTATGCTATGAATATCATTGGTTAATAAAGGAACTGCTTTGGGCCTATAGCAGAGCTATAGGGGAGCAGAGGTAGGCAGGGAAAACTAAACTGAATGCTAGGAGAAAGGAGTTGGAGTCAGTGAGAAGCCATGAAGCTACTGGTGGAGACAGACATGCTGAAACTTTGCTGGTAGGCCACAACTTTGTGGTGATGCACAGATTAATGGAGATGGGTTAAATTAGGAAGTGAGAGTTAGCCAATAAGAAGCTAGAGCTAATGGACCAAGCAGTGATTTAAATAATATAGTTTCTGTGTGATTATTTCAGGTCTAAGTGGCCAGGAAGTAACTAGTGGCCTCCTACATGAAGATTTAATCTTATACCAGTCAGAAACACAAAGATCAACATAACAACTAATAAGAAATGCTGGAAGGGGTCCGGGGAAAGGGAACCCTTATTTGCTATCAGTAGAGTTTAAAGTTGATACTGACAATATTGCTATCAAAGCCAGGAATTCACAAAAAGCTGAAAATAAATCTATCATATGACCTGTGTATACCACTCCATGCCATATACTGAAAGGATTTAACATCATCCATAACAGGTTCTTAATCATCCATGTTGATTTCTATTCTATTTACAATAGCCAGGAAATGAAAACAACTCAAATGTCTTACAAACAACAAATGCATAATGAAAATATGGTCGATATACACTATGGAATGCTATCCATCTGTAAAGAAGAAAATTATAAACTTTTCAGGAAAATGAATGGAACTAGAAAAAAATCATATTGCACGAGGGAACTCAGAAAGACAAAGATCAAATACTCTTTGTCATCAGAGGCTCCTACAGTCAAATCTTCAAATGCGAGTACATATCTTGGAGTAACTATAGAAAGTTGGAAAGTAAAAAGGGACCTCTGCTGGGGCTATGGTGGGATAATAGGAAGGAGAATAGCAGGGTTTGAGATATCTGATCAGGAAATGGGAAATGGGACTTTTAACTAGGGAGGAGGGAGGGAGATAAATACAGAAAAAGGAAAGTAAGTAAGATAACAGTAAAGATTTCTTTAAAAAGTTGTAAACAGTCATACTATTACCTACCTAAAACTATAATATTTGTGAGTCTGTATATAAGTATACATAAATAATTTTTAACAGCATTTTCTTATCTTACTCAGAATGTTCTCTCCAATATCCAGAAACATTTAAGAAAATCCTCAATGCAGGCATGAGAAGCCCTCTTTTGAATTACTGGTCAAGATTGTTGTCCCAAAGACTCCCTAAACATTATAGACTATTGTTAGTGCCTTTAGTTGCCCCCCAAGAGGTAGAACATAAATCCCTATCACTGAAGACTCCATGTACTTCAGAAACAGGGCCTAGATGCCATTGAGGCAGAACTGACTTGAAAAGTTCCTCCCTGAGGAATACCTTTTGTGGTATCAGAAGGCACCATGCAAGTTTCCCAAGGAGTGAATCAACCAACAGTCATATCTAGCTATGATGCTGGTGAGCCACAGCAGCGGTTGTCATGGTGTGTTAACCCTAAGGGTACAGAAATGGCATGCATAGTGTGGCAGCAACCAAGAAAATTGGGTTTGAGGACCACTCAACAAGAAGGAAATCATTCTTAATGATGGAAACCTCGCCAACTGCCTTAGGATAGCGAAGTCATGGATCTTGGAGGTAAACCTACAACCACTTTCTCACTAAATAAGCATAATCCCTAACTACATTTTAAATATCTGACCTTATATTCACAGATAAGTGTAGTCTCTTCCCCATCAAGGAAATTTCTCTTTGCAAGAGTTAGAAACCATTATAGAAAACCATGATCAATCAAAATTAAGGTTGCAGAGCCCAGTCCTAATGAATACATCTACCACACAACCCCTGTACCTAAGGCTCAGGGATCATTGTGAAACAGGGGGAAGAAAGATTTCAAGAACTAGAGTACCAGAGACTTTGCTCCAAGACTGTGCTCCTTTGTGATGTCAGAAGTTACACCTGTAAAGTTTTACCAACATGGATGTCCAAACATGAACTGAACAAGGGCAGCAGCAATAGACATGCCAAAGTTGACACTGAAAAGCCCACCATGCCTCAGCCCTACACGATGAGTGACAGGCAACTGGGAAATGCTGAGAGCTACTGAGAGAACCAGCTCTCTGCAGGTCAGGCACTGAAGAGGAGGCATGGAGTCCACGAAACTGCTGGGCAGATGCACAGACACACTTACCTGAGGGGCAAAGCTTAGTTCTTCATTTAAATTTTCTATTTCTGATGTTCTTACTTGGTTCTGCTCTTCTACCCTGTCGTTTTCCTTCTTGTTTGCCTTCTCTTTCCCACTGTTTTCCTTCTTCTTCCCTGATGTTTTCCTTTTAACTCTCTTATTTTTCTCTTATCCCTATTATACTTCCTAAGACAAAATTTTCTATGCAAGAAAAGATTACCTCACAACTACAAGCTACATATTTTCCAAAAACAAACTGAAATCTTTACTTGGGAATAAATAGCATTATGATCACAAGTTACATGTTTTTCTTAGAGGCCCACAAGTAATTAAACATTTTTCTTTTTGTTAATTTTCCCACCATAATATCCTCACCCCAAAGCAATGATTCTTTTTATAACTGATTAACAAATTTGTAAGCAAGTCAAGTATATTTTAGCCTTTTGTATTGGCAGGCAGCTGTTTGTGGTTAGAAAGAAAGGATCAATCTATTATCTCAAAAGGTAATGTTATAAAAAATATTAAAAGAATCACAAATCTAAACTTTTTCATATATAAAAATTAATCAGTCATTTCTATTTTAAGTCCTCAGAAAGCAACAATTTTTTATTAAGTCATACGAAGAACCGGAGAGAAAAACGGGTATAAAAAAATTAATCATCATTTTTGGTCAGTCAAAAAGCCTCTGCTGGATCCTAATAACATTAAAATCCATAGTATTTAAAATCCATGTAGCCTGGGACAGGCGTCTTAGCCTTATTGAGTTTCTTAAGCTCTGTGTTCAATGAAACTATTAGTGCTTTTCTGCCCAATGAAAGGATTATGGTGAAAATAATAAAATTATCTGAAAATGCTATATAACATGTCAGAGGCATATGAAAATTTTATAGCTTATTGATGACCTAATTCCCATGTTTATGTTTCAAGTTTCCTTAAAAATACATTTATATTCCCTGCTTTTCTAAGAAAAAACACTGCCATGCAAACTTGGGGTTTGTTTGAAAGGTTATCATGAGATAGCACTAACTATGGGCTCCAAAGTGTGCCGAGCACTCGCCATGTGGTTTTAGCCACTGAGAAAACTCTCAAGTCCCTACTCTACACGCCTTAAGAGTGTATGAATTCAAAAATTTACAGGCTTTTAAGGTTATCTTTGTATAAAATAAGTCTGGAGTCAGAATGACTTGAGTGTGAATCTTGTCTCTGCCACTTGCCCAGCTGAGTGATGATGTGAAAGTTAGCTTAGGTCTTGTCACCCAAAAGAAAAAGAATAATAATTAAACTCTCATATAGAAGTCTAAGAATAAATGAGACAACATGGCAAGTGTCTGGCACAGTTTGGAGCTCATAGTTAGTGTCCTGTAAAGATTCTGTTTCCACCTAAATGAGTTATTTTTGCTTAAGTGACCTGAAACAGGTATTCCTCTTAGACTTTAATTAATTGCTTTTTTTGCTTTACTGGCTCTTTCTTCAAAAATGCCACTGCTTTCTCCCCCTCTATTTATTATAAATGGTACTCACAACTGTTAACTGGCCTAAGATGCTACTAAAGCAAGACAGCTTTTGGACCTTGTAATTCCTAGTCTTAATTGTTTGAGGAAGTACATGGATGTGTAGTCTCTCCCACTCCAGCAAGAATCTACAGAGAATGCATTAGAAAAATTTTCTTCCATTTGTGTAAATTGCTACTCCCTGTTTATGTATTCATTTTAATAGGTTGATTCATCTTTATTGTTAATTAAACCCTTAAATTACCTTCCAAATTGAAATTAAAGTAAAATGTCAAAGGCATTTACATTTCAAAACTAGATATTCCACATGTACAATGATTCTCAGAGTATTAAAATTAGGGGAAAATCATGTTAATGTGAAGTCCTAGACCCAGAAATAAAAGGAGCTTGTGAAATAAGCCATTTGTATCACAGCATACATTAGCCCGGGTGTGCGACAAACAATTCTACCCATAACGAGACTGTTGGGGGTCCCCTGTTGAAAAATTGGGGTGTGAGAATATAAATCAAGTTGAGGCAAATAACAAAAACAAAGTGCCTCTCCACATTTTCAGGCGATTATAAATTGTTTTTAATCATAATCTCCAGTTAGAAATTTCATATTTATTTTTATCACTTGTTAGCATATTCTTGCTCCGTCTTAGGGATAAATGAGCTGTTTGGGCCGGAGCCTTTCATTTTGCAAAATTACCATTCCTTTTGCCTCTCCCCTGCTGTTCCATTTCACTACCGAATATTTGTTAACTACAGAAAAAAAAAATCCTGTTTTGCCCCTGCTTGTCAGGTGTAGTACGGAAGAACTAATGAAAAGCATTTTTCATGCTTATTCAACAGAGACTCTTCAAATGGAATGAACGAAATGCTTTCTACTTAAGCTGAAACCTGTCCAAATGTTTCTATGGAGGCTTTCTTTTTTTCAACTAAGCAAGCTGACCTCCCATTTGTTTCAATATGAATTTCTCAAATTTCCCCACAAGCAAATTATTTGTGGGGTAAGCTCCCATATTAGTCAGGTTTTTGCAGCAGCGTCAACCACCTGGACTGTGAAAGAATTGGTCCAACTCAAGGGACGGAGCAGACTCTGTGGTGCAGTCTGTCACCCCATGCCACTCACTGACCAGACTGTCTGTGAACTGGGTCCTTGGGTGGATGAAGTAGAAAGGCAGATGGAACGTTGAGTGGTGAGAAGGGGCCCTGGATGTGTTCAGTTCATTTTCAGTCAGGGATCAGTCTCTGTGGAAGGGCCCTGCTCAAGTTTGTCTTCTGGATTCTGAGTGAGGATGGGCTGGGGTCTGTAGACTGGCTTCTAGCTCCAAGCCTTGGAGGAGGAGGGATGTGAGGAATTGGACTGTGGGATGCTGAGCTCGCAAAGGGGAATTGGAATCACATCCTTCCTGGGTGAGTTCTAGAAAGATAAAGAGTTCTTGCAGAGAGAATGGATGTTAAGGAGTTACATATAACTATCTTTCACCAAAGGAACCAATGGAGTATAGGGTCAAAGGTGTGTGAATGAGTGGATTCTGGGTGCTTATCTATAATGATTCACCAGTTTCAGAAACACCAGCGGAAAGAGACCAATATTCTTAAAATGTTTAATATTTAAGACAATTAATGTTAAGTTCATGGATGAAAACAAGAAATCCCAGCATTTAGCTTCATTTTCCTACCTAGTTGATGATAGCAAGAGAGAGGGGAAAGCACTCAGAAGTCTAACCCTGAGTAGATACAGCAAAGTTTCATCACGGATGGGAGAGTTGTCTATGAGGCCCAGTCCTCCTGGAGGGACTACCAGAAGTTAATGGCTGCTGAGGGTGTGTGCGTCACTTACTTCAGTGTTTAGCCACTCAGAGGCTTCCCTTGCTACAGTAAGTTACTTTCCATTCGTGATTGGACAATAAATTAATTAAACTCAGTAGTCTATACAATAAAGGGACACATAACAGTAGGAAGAGCCTTATTGAGAAGGATTCCAATGTGAGAGGGAGGAGAATTAGGGAGGAAAATAGTGGTGAAAACGACAAAAGATAATTATATAAATGTGTTAAACCATCCCAGATCATCTGGTTTGACTTAAGTTCATGACTGCCAACAAGTTGTGCCTCTCAGAGTAGAATGCCAATAGAAATCTATTTCCTATCTCATTTCTCTCTGGTTCTCTAGATGACGATTCGCTGCTCTCTCCTCCATCTCATTTCAGCTAAAGGTCTTGGTTACTGTTGCACTGGAAAAGCAGAAGCCATCAGCAGGTTGCTCCACAGATCACCATTCCCAAACCTTCCCAGCTACTTATCGTACTTTGGTGTCTCTTCATTTTAGTGGCTGAAATCCAGATAGGATTCGCTGGTGCATCAACTCCCATTTCTCCTCTCCTAGTCAAAGTACCAACCAGGCATTTTCTCCCTTATGCTTTGCATTCTTCTCTATTCCTGTTTTATTGAATTACTCTATTCGTGTATAAACTTCTTTCCATGACTCACTCCATCACTGACCTCAATTTTCTCTTCCCAGAGAACTCCAGTGGGCTTTCATAACCACCATTTCACGAAGCAGTCTTTGTCAGTGTTGGCAATAGTCTCAATGTTGTTGAATCCAATGACCAATAATCTGTCTTTGTTTAGCTTGACCTAGCTCGATCACAAAGCTAATCATGCTCTCCTTAAAGGTGAGTTTAAAACCTCATTTGCTCTGGATTTTTGAAATACTACACTGTAAACAGAGACTGCTCGCTTGTTTCCTGACTGCTCAGACCTAAATAATCACACAGAAACTATATTAATTACAACACTGCTTGACCTATTAGCTCAGGCTTTTTATTAACTAATTCTTACATTTTAAATTAACCCATTTCTATTAATCTGTGTATTGACCACAAGGCTGTGGCTTGCTGGTAAGAATCTGGCATTTGTCTCCTTTGGCAGCTACATGGTGTCTCTTTGACTCTGCCAACTTTTTCTCTACATTTCTGTTTGGATTTCCCTGTTGGCTTTGCTCTGCTAAGCCATTGGCCAAAACATCTTTATTCATCAACCAATAAACTCAACACATATACAGAAGGACAACCCACATCACTACACACTGGTGAGTTCTTTTCTAAATCATAGTTGCCTCTTCCTAAGTCCTTTCTTATTGCTGGGTCCTAATGGTGCCTTCAGAAGAGTGGGTGAGAAAGCACAGCATCAACAGCATAGACACTGGGAGTTAGGTAAAAGGCAAATAGCAGACTCATTTACTTAGCAGTGAAGAGAGCCTTATATACCCTCCTCCCTGTGTCCAGGCTGTGTTTCAATTCCTTGACATTGTGTGGTCATCCCTCATTGGCTAGGCATGATCAGGACCTCTGATAACACCTGTTGCTAGGCCCTCAGGCAGACTCCAGGTAGGCTCATCTCTTGGCCTTATAGGCTGCTGGGTTTTCCAGCAGATAGAGCTGAGGCAGAACCAGTCCCGCCAGTCTCTCTCTGGGGCTGAGTGGGATGGTGAGTGATGACCCAGACCTCCCACCTGGTCACCGGAGAGGAACACACACTGAGTTGGGAGTCTGTTGAAGCAGGATCTCTCTTTATTGTATCAGACAGGAACTTATACAGGGCTGAGATGGGGGCAGGAGTCTTGGGATAGGGTGAGGTGGAGTAAGGAATAAGGGCCAATAATATCCTGCTACATCAGTGGTGGCTGGGCAGAGGTGGGCCTAGGTCAGGCTGTGCTGAGTCATTCCTCACCAGTCTGAAGTTAGGCTCAGGAAGTTATACTGGGCCTTACACCTGGGCGGGATGAAGCCCAACAATAGGCCTTATCTTCCTACACTTTCTTGCCTGTCCTACTCAAGCCTTGAGGCTCTTCCCTTCTTTATACAGATGCTATGCCTTTGTTGATGGTGCCTACACCTTCCTCTTTTCTCTTCCACAGACTCATATACCCAACTGTCTATATTTCAATATATCTGTCTCATGGACATTTTAGTTTGGTGTTTCAGAACCAAACTCTTGCTGTTCCTCTTTAAGTCCTTACTTCCAAAGCTTTTATATTTAGTAGCAAAATGTTTCTCCACCTTTCTAATTCAATTCTCTACATTTTATTAGTAGGCAAATCCTATTGCTCCTACATTCAAAACAGAGCTCAAATCTGACTTGTACTACCATAGTTTACACCTCATCATCTCCTCTCCTAACCAATGGGGATATTTTCCTATTGTCCTGTGTCTACTTTTGCCCTAAGGAACAGACAAGACCAGTACACAAGGAAATATAGTTTTTTCCCTTGGGCTTCTGATTGGTCAAAGGCCAAGGATTAGGAGTGTAAACAATACTGTCAGTTGCTCTCCTACTTGGCTTTCCCTTTGTCAATGACTGTCAAGTGAATGTTGGAATAGTAGAGCCACAAGCAACGACATCCTGTATTGATGAATTACCACACAAAGGCCATCTGCTAAACATAATAATAGACTTCTACTATATACAGGAAGAATTCAAATGCATCAAATACTCTTCCCTCCCTCTTTCTCCTTTTCTCCTTCCTTCCTTCTCACTATCTTTCTTCCTCCCTCCCTCCTTCCTTCCCACTCTCTTTCTCTTGCTCTCCCCCCTCACACACACACACACAGACATACACAGACACACACACACACACACACACACACACACACACACACACCCCATTAGAGAAGCATATCAACCCTGTGCAGTTTCCACCATTAATATCTGCCTCAATCTGTGTCTCTCACCTTTGATGATTCTACTTCTGGTCTATGTGTGTTTTTGTTAATCTTGGAATAGCACACACGCACATCTTCCTCATCACTATCCCAGTTATGTCCTTTAGGTTTACATGGTATCAATATGGCTCGCATCCTTATCTTTCTTGGGTGGCTTCAGAAATGGTATCTCAGAAGGGCTACCAACATTAAAATTTCAAAATTTACTCAAATGCATATAGATGTGAGTAAGCATATGTATGTATACATACATATTTAATATATACATACACATACACACATATATATACACATATGTACACACACACATTACTTCCAAGTACAGTAGAAGCAGCTATTGATGACTGATAGTGGCTGGCACAGAGGAGACAAGTAATATGTGCATGTGGAATGAATGAATGAAGCTACTTTTCTCTAATTAAAAACTCTAAAGTTGGCAACTGCTGATTAATATATTAATAATAAGTGTGTAAAGAATAACAGCAGAAATTCACATGTGGCTTGTTATATTGCAAAAGTTATACATAAGAAGCTACCAGCAGGAATCAGATTATATATATGAAACTTAGGTCCAAATCAAAGAACACAAAGTATAAACTCTTTAACTACTTACAATTAAAATAAACAGCAGTAGACAAAGGATTTTTTTTCCATAATTGAATCTATTCATTTTAATACCTATGATAAAATCCTAAAAGGATATTACACAGCCCATTAGTACATAATAATTGATGAATAAAATATATTGCACAATTATAGACTAGGAAATGAAGTATAGATTATGTCTGTTGTGGTATCAGGGGCAGTAAATAAGTGAGTTTGAATGCTCACTTAATGTTAAAGCTGTCACCCACTCCCAAGTATTTGCTATTTACATGGAATTATTAACATAGTGATAGTTTCATATTCACAATTAATCAAGAGAGTTCATGATTTAATGTAAAGACACCAAAATCAAATAATAAAAATTCTTGAAAATACAGACTAATGGTGAAAGTGCAGTGTTATTAAATGAATTTTTCTTTGTTAGTGTGTGCTATTAAAAATGCTTACTATAGGTGGGCATAATCAGGCACTAAAGGGCTGCAGTGGCATTTGAAACAGGATTCTTAGACAAGAGTAGCTTGGATGGTTTGGTGGGGTTTATTTGGGTTCAAAGCTGAGCAGTAACAGTGTATACTTGGGTCGTATGGACAGACAGATGAGACTGTATGCGGGTCTGTAGTCTATAAGCACAGAATCTACTTCTGCCCCACATTCTGCTTATATTCAGATGTCCATATGCAGTTGAGTGTTTCATTTTGACTAGGACTGTGGAAGTGGTGTCCATCCTTGGTCCTTTGTATAGAGGAAGCATTTGTCAGTCAAGAGGAGACAGCCTCTGTTTTAGAGAGCTGACCGTGAGAGTGGGAGGCATAGAAAATCCAGATTCTAGAGCTTGCTTTGGGTTATCTAAAAGAATGCCACCTTATCCAAGCATTGGTTCTGTGCCAAAATGATACAATGGTTCCTCAGCTCAATTCCTGGGCCTTTTTTTTTTTAGTTTGAAATAAGAAAATGAATATCAAGCATTACAAACAAGTCTACGGATTCAAAAGAATATGGGTTATCATTGATAGCTGGAGATTCTTTGGCTTGTGTACCTCCCACTGTGGACATTCCACAAACCTGGGAAGAATCTGGTTGCTTTTATTCCATACCATTTGGGGAGAAATCAAGAGAATTATTAGGATATGATCTACATACAACCTTTATTATTATTCCTTGAATTCAGGACTGATTAGATTGTCAGGAACAAAATGAAATGTAAAGGTTTGTCTACTGATGTTAAGAAATTGATAATGTTTTGTTGCACTTCTTGCTTTGGTTTTGGTTCCTGATGAACGTTCCCCATGATCCATCTTTAACTGTTCAAATTCTATCAGAGTTGTCTAAGTTCTCTATTTGGACATAAATACCATCAGTGCTATGATTTTCACATATAAAATGTAACATACGACTATATTTGGAGAACATAATAATTGACCATATAAAACAATAAAGACAATAGCCTTTAATATGCTTCATAAAGGTATTCCAGAAGAGTTTCTGGGACTTAGAATATTTCATTCTCTATAGGAAAATTGCTTTTAGTATTGAATTTGCTTGTACTTTCTGGAGTCTTAAGAAAGGAAAAAATACAGTATCACGTATTTACTATTTTCTTGCACAGAAAGCTCATCAGCTTTTCTGATGTACGTATGTTTGGTTTTCTTTCTATTCTCTTCCACATGACAAAGTGTTCAAGAACAAAGAGTCAGGCAAACGTAACACATTCTGCCTTAATTGCTGGAAGCTTCATTGCTTAGATCATGGACCCTTTCAGTTGGGTGTCTACAAAAATACATACTATTTACTTTTTGCTGGATACAATGGAAACCCCCAATTTTTTCACTGTGGTCCTCCTCCTGCATAATTCCTTGGCTGATAGGTGATTTTTCATGGGATCCTAGCCAAGATGTTCCACATGGAAAAAGTCCACCTTGGGCACAGCATGGAGGCTGGTAAGGGGAGCCGATCTTCTTCAGGAAACGTCTTTCACCAATTAGCCCCGAAGTTCTCATCATGTAGCCTAGGGTGGCTTGGACATTCAGTCCTCTTATTTCAATCTATGAAGGACTGAGATTACAGGCATGCTCTATAAAACCAGGTGACCCTCTTCCTAAAGCATTAAACCCTGTTTGTGCCTAGTTGTTACAGTAGCCATAAGAAACTTGGAGAAAGGCCTAGTAAGTGAAGGAAATTATTTTCAATATCGGATGCTTGGGAAGCTGACTGCATAGAGCCATGGGTTCTTTATCACTTAACTAAATTTCTAGTTCCTGTCACATTCACCTGGTTGTGTTAATTTGTAGCTAAGAGAAGGCAATAGGTTTTTTTAAAAAAGAATTTTATTTTACATGGTCTAAAAGTATTCTTACATTTCAATTAGTATAGTAGCCAAGATAGATTTTACAAGACATACTTCTAGGCACCAATGTCTGTCTCTTTGAGCCAGACACATGACCTGCTTTTAGTACCAGAACCTGAAAGGGTATTAAACATGTCCCTTCTATGCAGACTGTAAAAAGGAATGTGTATTTTCACTCTGTAGCAGCTTATCCGTATGGCTTCATGCCATCAAACATGACTACTAATGGCCTCAGAGACCAGCTGAATGTAATGGACATAAATTGTATGTGGGTACATTAGTCAGGCCCTTTGCCACTGTAATGAAATATTTGACTGAGGCTGTTTATAAAAAAATAAGGGTTTTTTGCCTGTTTGTTTTAGCTTACAATTAAGTTCAAACCCCAAGATCAAGTGGAGCCTTGCATGGATGGCAGCACAAGCTGGTACACGTGTATGCATGTTGAAGAGAAACAAAATGAAAGTTACAGAAAAGCCTTGGGTCACACAGCCCCCATTTGGAATGATTTAAGGACCTCATGTGGCAAGATTCACCGTGGCTCCCTATTCCAACAGATGAACAGAGGGCCCTCAGCCATCCACTATGTGCAGGTTCCATAGCTTTCTGTTCCCTTGTAATCATAGGTACCATGTCGTTTCCGCTGCTCCAGCCAGGCTGGTTTTCTTCCTGTGACCAAGCTGCATCCTGCACCTTTGGTTTTTAGTTCTGTCTTTTAAATGATATTTATTATTTTGCTGTGCTTAATCCTAATAACTAAACATTATCGAGCACTAGCAGTATTTTAAATTGCATTTGAAATATTAGGTAAAGGCTTTCAAGTTAATGTGTTTTTGCCCACATGAAAAGCAAAGAGCTGGTGTGCAGATCAAACCCTTCCTGGACTAGGAACAATTTATCAGCCTTATGTGTGGATGGCCCTCTCATTTCAAGTAATCACAGTGCATGAAGACATGATTTATCAGGCCTGCCACAAATTATCACTATGCTTAATTTATTCTGAATCTAATTCTCTATTTATATATCCAAATGACAAATACTAAACACAGGGGGGAAATTTGTGCTCAATAAATTGAAATATGATTTGTTGCATGTCTTGTGAAGTTTAGTGGCCTTTAGCTAAAGAGTCTATTTTTGATGGAACAAAAGGCTTTAATGATTATAGCCATCTCAATTTTAGCATTATCTTCTCTTTGAAATATTGTGGTTGCATTTTCAGTTGTAAGCAATTACTTATTTTTTTAAAAGGATGGCTACCTTTGAGGCTTGCATTAAAGATGATGAAAATTAGCCATCTAAAACCATTTCAATTTTATGAAAAAAAAACCCACCTGATACAATGTTTCTACTTGGATGCTCAGATGATCTGTAGGGGAAATTAGTGATGTTGCTAATAGTGGCTCCAGTTTCTAAGGCACTGGAAGGAGGGGATCAGAGAAGGAAACCAAGATAAATAATCCTTAAAATGGAGCAATTAAGTAAAGATCAGTTGTGATAAACATCACAAAAAAACCCCAGACTTGGAGAGGAGAGTCTTTCTTTGTGTTAATTAGGGATAATGAGCGTCTTCTAAGCTGCAGACATTTGCCTGGGTGATGGTTGGCTTCTGTAGATGGACTCTCACTCAGAAAGGTGGCCAGGGTGATAATTCCTCATTCTCTAGGTATGACTTTGATAATAGCTAGGCTCTCCATCATTTTCTTTTTCTAAATTAAACCATACATATAAACCATGTGTGTCAAAGCTCTGAGTGGTGCAATATATTTTTTTCATTTGGCACAGATATTAAACTAGCTTTTTATTTACACATAGAGCTGCGTGTAAATATGAGATGAAAAATGTCACACAGAGTTCTCTCAGCAGTTATATTCTCCCTCATCACACTCGTGCCTCTGTTTCAAACCTTATGAAATGAATATTATATATTTTGAAGTTAGCAGATGTTGAATGTGTTGCACTTACCTCATTTACATATATGGATTAGAATGTTTTACTTTTTTGCTAGATTGATCTCTTAATTTCATTGATATGAAACTGTTTTTTTGTTGGGTTTATAAGAAAAAGTCAATTATTTCACAAAGAAATTTATCCATAGAATGTGCTTCTATTCACACATGGAATAAATTTGAATGCAGATGTTATATTATTTCCCTGTCCCATTATAGCAAGTTGGAATGATGTTATAGCTTCTTGATTCATATTGCTTTAAAATTCACGTAAATGGGCATAAATACTGGTTTTAGACTTTGGTTTAGCATTTTCATGCATATTTATTTTCAAATAAGTAACTATTTCTCATGTCCAAATTCCTTTTCTCCTCCCTAAGAAATTAATAAGCCAGGGAATCTAACTGTAAGCAGAATAGTTTTCTAGACTCTGTTGCCTTTGCTCCATTAGGGGGTGGAGAGCAGCATTCTGGGGTTAGCTGTCTGTCTTCAGGATAGAGTTGCAGTGAGAACAATAGCCAGGGCTCCATTTGCTGCATTTGGTTTCAAAGTCCCAGCTTGTTCTAAGGTTAGCAGCTTTCCTGAACTCCTCTCTCGTCTGGTCCCCATTGTGCCCTCCCATGCCTTCCTCTTCAGGCACCTTCCTATTCCTCAGCCTGAGTCCCAGGCATCAGTGTTTGTAGAGCTCCCAAATCCTGGGGCAGAAAGAAAATCTCGGAGTAGGAAAGCTCTTGCAGACACCCTTCGATTCTGTGGCCCTTTGGAAACCTCAGGAGGCCCTCTCAGACTTGGAGCTGTTTGTACGGTTGTAAGAGTTGAGTTGTGTGCTTCTGTTCTGTGCGATAGTTGTTGGTTTCTGCCATCTCAACAATGCGTGTATTTCTAATTCAGGGAATGTTTCCTGCCTGTTCCTTGAGAAGGGTCCTTTTCCTTCCGGGAGGATCTTTTTCTGCCTTGGTGGCGATTTGAAGGTTCATATCTCCTGTCTCCACTAGGGAGACATAGAATTTTTTGTACATATGATTGCTGGGAAATTTGTCCTATATAAACTCCTAGATTACCCAGAAGTCAATCACTACCCCTCACTCCTGCAAACCTGTAGTTACGTGATTTGTAGGTACCAAGTTAACTTTACCTTATTTATTTATCACCAGACCCACCAAACATTTTCTGCAAAGAAAGACCCGAGTAAAAAGGGGATCCCAGTCAGAAGCACACGAGCAGGCACAGGCTGAGGAGTAGGAAAAAGTAAAGTCAGCATGAGATTTCCAGATGCACCAGTGGTTGGGTGTCATAAAGACAACTGATGTGGAGGCTGCTTAGGGCAGAGTTGTCAAAGAGCACAAGGTGGGTTTTGATGAGTTTTGTCTTTAGCATCTCTGACAGATAGGATAGCTCTTGTGTGTGAAGACTGAATAATGTTTAAACCATTTCTGTAGTGACAGAAAGTTTGCTGAAGTGGGTATGCATGTGTTTGGGAACTTGAGTTCTGGAATAGAAGCTTTGCTTAGTAGGAAATGGTAGCGAGAACATGACTGGGGACAGATTCTACAAGACCCCATGTGCCAAACGTTTAGTCTGTAAAGCAAATCTGTTACAATCAGACTGTGTTCTGGTTCCATAGGATCTCAGCAGTGATGCTCAGGAAGATGGTCCCATCTCTCCTCTGAAGTGTCTTGGGAACTTTGAATATGGAAAAAGCACTGAAATGCATGGCAGAAGAGAGAATGCTAAGTGCCACTTAGAACAGAATTTTCCAACTAGATTGACTGTGAGACCATTTTGCTTTTAGCCATTTTTAGCAAAAATGCTATCCTGGGGACAAACCTGATTCTGGCACTGTAGATGTTTTCCAGGAATTAGAGAAAATAAGTTGAAGTCTGCAGAATGGAAGCTGTGCATTATAATATAGCTTTTTGAAAAACATCTTAACATACTTCCTTTACAGAATTTTTGAGTCTAAATATGAGAGAATCAGAATATATTTATGAGAGAACTCTCAATGTCTGTGTCCTGCTTGGGAAGAAATCAGTCACTGCTCATGATAAACTTTTAGGCATATGGGGCTGACAAGAGAATGTTATAGTTAGGTATTGTGTGGAGAATAATAAAACATGCAAAAACAAAGCTACCAAGAAAGTGTTCTGGTAGATGCAGGTAGCTAGCGAGGTGGAGTAAAGAATAACAATGGAGAGAACATAGTTCAAGGAGGGGCCAGAGGTACAACAGTGGACAAGGGTTCGCCAAGGAGATTATTCTATTATTCTGGCTCTGATATCAAAGATGTCGAAATGGGGAACAGACCTTGCAGATAGAAGTGCTGAGTTAGACCTGCAGGGTGTTGATCAGCTTCTCTAGACAAAGTGTGTAGATTCTAGTCCCGTCTCTTGTGAAACATAATCTGTTGTTTTAGTATCAAATGTCCAGGACTACTTATTACCTAGGTATACTGCTTGTTTCTTATGTTCACATTTCCATTAAAACAGGGAGGAGGGAAGAGAAATCACATTTCCATGAGTTTCAAAGATGGACTGACTGTGGTAGATAAGAAAATCTATGGTACTGTGGTAGATAAGAAAGAACTACGTGCTTGCTATAGTATGGAATGTATGTGTGAAAGGATTATAAGGAAAGGAACAACTGTGCTCATTTGTTATTCATCTCATATGGATAGACATTAGAGCTTTGACTTATGATGTAAGTGGGAGACAGGAACTTAGAGGATGTCGTAGAGAAGAGTCTTCACCCTTGAAAGATCAAGTGGGTCAAGAAACAAAGTGTGAGGTTGCATAGAATGTTCACGGGCTAAGAGCACTTGCTCTCGCAAACAGCCCAGGATCAGTACCTAGCACCTACGTACAGTGGCTCACAACAGTCACTCTAGGTCCGGGGATCCGATATGGTCTCCTGGCTCCATGGGTGCCTGCATCTATGGTGCATATAGAGAAGCAGGAACATACACATTAATAGGAAAGTTTAAAATGAAATGAAAAGGAGTCAATGGACTTGAATACTAGAGGTGAGCTTAAAGAAAGATGGTTCAGTGTCACATGAGGGTGGAAGTCGGGGACTGAAGACTACTTTCAGTCATGAGCTAACACCGACCAGGAGAGTTGTTTGATGTAGACTTGAGCTGGTAGGGTGTACTTTGGTTTTTGGTTTTAAATTTGTTATTCTTTGAGGTTCTTTTGAGTTTCATAAAATATATCTTGATTGTATTTACCATCCCACAGCTCTTCCCAGAGCCACCCTCTTCCTATCCATCCATCTTTGTGTCCTTTTCCTTTCTATTCTTTTGTAAACCCTTCAGGACCAGTTTGTGCTGCCCCAAACAGTTTTGGCTGTGTGGTCGACCTACCAAGGACTAAATTCTTAGAGAAAATTTTTTTTCCCTTCATTGCAGCTAGCAGTCACTAATTTCTCCATGACTGGAGGTGGGATTGTGTGCCCAACTCCTATCCGTGCTGGGATTTGGTCTGACCTGAACTTATAAAATATTCGTGAGTCTTGTCATCTGTGCAACTGCCCTTTGTGTTTAGAAGCTGTTTCCTTGTATTCGTCCTCTGCCTCTGATTCTTACACTCTTTCTTCCTCATTTCCACACTTATCTTTAAGTCTTGGGAGGAGGAGATTGTGCTGTATACGTTCCCTTTAGGGTCGGTAATTCTGCAGTATCTTACTCTCTGCCTGTTGACCAGTTGTGGGCCTCTGTTGCTCACTGTCTACTACTAACAGAAGTGTCTCCGATATGGGTTGAAGGATGCATTGATCTCTGTGTATAACAATCAGTCGTTAGGGGTATGTTAAGCCTCTGTGAGTCTTTAGGCTGATAGTCTTTTTTTTTTCTCCTTGCCAAGTTATCTTGTGTTGTCATCAAAGATAAAGGTTCTGATGAGCAACTAACTGATCACACTTCAGCCACTTTTAGCTTGGCAGCTTTGACCAGCTTCCTAATGTTCTTGAGCCATTAATACCTGCTTTTAAGGGTAATTATAGAAATCAGTTTTGATAGTGTATAAAATGTTTAGTATAGTGTCTAGTACATTAGAGATTTTCAATAAATCATATATGTCTATTAATCAGGGATATCTACAAGAGTAGAACTAATACAACTCACACATATAATTATCAAAAGAGATTTGTTGGGTTAGTTTATGTAATTGGAGGCTGGGTAGACTAACAATGACCATCTACACAGGGGATACAGAGAACCTGGTAGCTGCTCAGTCCTGGATGTTGGATGTTTCCAAGTAAAGGGACCAGTGATGTTGTCCTAGTCAAGGATTCAAAGGTGTGGAGGCTGACAGGTATCTGTGCTGAAAGGCCAGAGGACTACATCCACAGGTGAGGGCACTACTCAGGCATGGGACTTGCAGGCTTTGGCTGGCCTTCTCTTTCATCTTTACTCCTCTGTGTCTCTATCCTAGGTCATGTTGCTACCTATGCTCATGATGGGTCTTTGCCACAATATTTCCCACCTCAGTTTCTCTCTCATGATAATCCTCGCTGTAAATGCCATCACAGGCACAACAAGAAGTGTGCTTTACTCTCCCCTAGGCGTCTCTCAATTTGGCCAAACTGCTAATCACGATTGACCATCATCATATACATATGTTCATACACATGAATATAATTATTCTATTATTTACATGATTTTATATATCTAAAGAGTGATAGACTTCAAATTATACCCTATGGGAAACCATTTTCCATAATTTTATCTGAGTACAACTGGTAATACTGTTGGGGAAAAAAAACCGGCATTCTTCAATGGGGAGAAGAAACTAAAGTTGAGAGAGATTAAATCGAAATTTGAAATCAATAAATAACAGAGATGGATTTAAAGTCTAGAGTAGAGCTTGGCATATTAGCACCTGCTTCCTAATTCTAACCGGCTGTCTGGAGCACAGGTCAATCTATCACTATGCACTGGTGCTCTCTCTATGCCATAATGGCAAAGTCTGGTATCTGCCACAGAGACAGAATGTCCCACAAAGTTCAAAAATATTTGCTCTCTAATGCTTTAGAGAAAAAGGGTTTGCCTTGGTGTTAAGTAGGGGAGGGATGAGTAGTTCTGCACGAACCTGGAAAGAATTCACCATCAGCACCTTTCAGTGAGATGTCAAGTAATTGGGCGACTCCGGACTGACGTTTCTCACATTTAGAATTCCTGAATTTTAGCCTGAATAACCACCATGCGCGTATTTAGCTCCGTATTTATATTCCCAGCAGGTATCCACGTAGTATATCTTTAGGAGAAAAATCTGTGCACTTGAAGTGGTTATGAGAATTTCCTCTCAGTTTCTGCTTTGCACTCACTTCTGTCTATAGTTTATTGCTGGTTTATATTGTGAACATTCTCTTGGGTGCCACTATTATGTTGAAGACGCTTCCCAAAATTGCCCTTCCGTATCTATTGCCAACCACAGCTAAGACTCTGTGAAGACTTAGCCACCAGCATGCTTCCTGAGTCTGTCTGCAGCATTCTCCAGGGACCCCCACATCACCGATGATACAGTGTGAGCAGAGGGGCCCATGATTACAAAGTCAAATCCGTTTGTAGCAAATGATGAGTGTGAGATTGATGGGCTCACTGCTTATCCCGCACAATAACCCTGTGATTTGCGGTCCCCGCTCAGAGGGGGAAAGTCCTTAGGACGGGACGACTCCACACACCCTTGTGATAATTTTGCTGTTCAAAACATTGACTGTTTTTTGTTCTTTCTCCTCTCTCCTGGACTAATAGGTGTACGTTACAACTTTGATTTAAGACTATTTAAAATTCTCTGAATTGAGGACGCTCACCCCTTGCTACATAATTTATTGTAATAGATTTGCACAAAAATCAAGGACAGGTGCAAGTTGATATAGGCCATTTGTTTCTCCCAAATAAAATAAAACTGCTTCTCTTTCACAGAACTTTAAATAGATAAAAGACATGTGGTTCTGATAGTTTGGGCTCGGCTGCCTAGGCAGAGAAGAAAAATGGAATGTTATCCTGGTAACTGGCCAATAAAAAGGACTGTCAGCTTGGTTATTTACCAGGTTCGTGTGTCTTTCTCAATTCCCTAATGGGTGTGGTGTGGATAAAAACAGCATCTTCTGTGCCCATTGTAAAGGTTGAATGGAACAAAGCAAGAAAGATGCTTTGTACTCTCTAGCACTGAACAACTGCTCAATAAGCTGGCCAGGATGCATGTGCTGGTTTGTTTGTTTTTCTATTGACACTGCCGCAATGACTTCTTTTTTCTCATGTAAAAGTCTCCTCTGAGAAATGGGAAGGCAATGTGTCTTGGGTTGACAGAAGATGGCAGGGGATAGGACATTATTTGGTTGCTGCTAACCAACAAAATCAAGACTGAGGATCACCTTGAACATCTTTTCCCTTAAGTGACAGGCAGCTGCTTCCTTCCTCAATACAGTGTAACTTGAAAATGTTATGTGTAGCGAATCAGAAAATTTATTGTTGCATATACTTCTTGAGATTTAAAAAACCGCTTAACTCTGAGTCTCCTTACTAGCCTTCCATGGAATGGAACTTTCTAGGGGTCCATAGAACTTCTGAAGGTTTATGTAACATCCTATGTTTACATTATTTTGGGTGAAGGAAGTATTTTATACACTTAACAAAATTCTCACTGAGATCTTTGATCTGGAGATCAAAGGTAAAATTGTAAGGAATATCCAAGTGGGCAAGAAATTGTTTAGAACTTGGAAGTTTTGTGAGAATATAACTACACTCAAGAATTCTATGCTTCATAATCATTTAAACATTTTTAGGAGACAAAATAATGAAAAAGCACTTTGTGATATGTCAAGGCAACAAAACTACTTAATAAAATAAATAATTACATATTTGTGTCACTGATGAGCTTGCTAAGTACATTTCAGTGACACTTTGGAGGAAGGAGTCTAATTCGTTCTAATTTAACAGCACTTTACGATAGATGCTTAACAAACCAGGTAATAAAACATAATCAGTAGAAGCCTTTCAGCACTAATGCTGAAATTCTAGAAAAAAAAATTCCTCATGTTATTTAATGACTGTGTAGTCTGTTCAATTAACTGTTGCCATGCTCCGTGAGAGGTCCGTAAGTGCTCAGCAGGTACCTTAGTTTTGCAACCTGTTGTGATTCTACTTCCTACGCTGAAGGGAGCTCCATACTCACCATGAGTGGTGGTAGAGGGTAGTGAGCAGCATTGAGAAGAGTGAGCCTCCTCTCCTCTACACTCTGTGCCCTTTGATCCTCTGCTGCTCTGTACCCTGGGCCCATTGATCCTCCATTCCTCCACGCTCTGTGCCCCTTGATCCTCCGCTCCTCCACGCTCTGTGCCCCTGGATCCTCCGCTCCTCCACGCTCTGTGCCCTTTGATCCTCCACTGTTCCATGTTCTGTGCCCCTGGATCCTCCACTGCTCCATGCTCTGTGCCCCTGGATCCTCCGCTCCTCCACGCTCTGTGCCCATTGATCCTCCGCTCCTCCATGCTCTGTGCCCATTGATCCTCCACTTCTCCGTGTTCTGTGCACACTGATCTTCCACCCCTTCATGCTCTGAGCCCCTGCAGTCTTGGAGAGATGGTTGACAAGGAGCCACCATTATTTCTTTGAGGATCTGCTGTGCTGAATTCTCCCCAATAGAAATGGCAAGTAAATATTATTGCTTAATATCATTTCCTTACTCTTTCATAGCTTTCAAAAAACCAATATATTGTGCAGGGGGACAGAGGTCATAGCCCAATCACAAATTAGTCATACTTTTGAAGTATATAGGGCAAGGGATTGCTTATGTGGTAGATCTCTCTAAAGAACATTCTATATTCCCTCTTCTCTGTCTCTTTCTTGTTTCCCAGTTGGGAGATTTCACTCCTCTTTTGGGAAATTTAACTAAGCCACACAGAAAGAAATTTCTACTTTTGGTCTCTGTGTTCTGAAAAGTTGACTGACAGGTAAAGACTTTGAATCTGTATGTGAAGTGAATTGGAGTCTCCAATTCCAGATCATTGCGCCCAGCAGGAACATCTTGTCCTGTCTCTGTGGATTCAGTCCTCATAAGAAGGTAGAATTCTTCATTTCCCTTTGCCATATAGTAAGGCTATATCACCACTATTGTAATAATAACATGGGTGGAGCTCCAGTATTTTCCATAGTTCATTCTAAAAAGTTTTAGAAATATTTGCGAAACAATAATGTAAGTAATATAATTACATGGGGAAAAACGGAAGACATAAATATGACTTATTTGATTAGTTTCAGAAGTTGAGAGACAGGCACATTCTAATACTACCTATCAATGGTTTCTACAAACCCTGTATTTGGAGACATAACTATTTATTTCAATAAGAATAATATTTTAGAAATTCAAAACTCTTGAGAGTAAAGGCTTGCATTTAAAAAAATTTAAGTGAATTAGGAAATAAGACTTGAGCAGGATGATCCAGTAGTTTTGGGACTGGGTTTACTTCCAGCTGCATAGGCGGACCCTGTGGCCTTGGACTTGTTCTTAACCTTTCCGGTGTCTTGGTGACTGTCTGGTGTCCTGGGCACCATGCTGCTACATCTGTCTAGCAGGCAAATTGCAAATGATGCAATTGCTCAAGTCTCAGTCACACAAAATGTGCTCGTCGGCCCCTGTCACGGCACTCCCTGGAATTTTCTCTACTTCCCATTGACGGGGAGATGAGACCAGAGTAAGTACCCGGGTACAGCATAGAATCAAGGGTGGGGAAGCAGTTGAGTCCCCTCAGCTGCTCATGGCCTGTTGTTCAGGGAAGACAGAAACTGGAAGCCTTTGGAGATGCTCTCCACTATAGATCTTGGCCTCTCTCCACTGTGGATCTGGGCTTCTCTTGGCTCACTTCTTCCGGTCTCCTCTCCATTGGCCTTTTGCTATCATACCTGCCTTCTCTCTTCTCCTGTATGTTTTCTTTTCTTTTTTTCCCGGTAGCTTAAGCTTTCCTCTAACAAGTATGAGGTCCAAATAGCTGAGACAAAGAGAGTAAAGGAGAAGACTCCCTTTGCTCCTCTTAATGAGCCCACCTAATTATGGGCCATTAGAACACTCATTAAGAGTGTGTAATAAGATGAAACAATCCTTATGATGTCATATTAAATTTGAAAATAAAGTATCATAAATATAATTGTAGACAATTAAAAATACATGCACTCCTCAGGGTTTCCCCCAGAGAAATAGAATCATTAAGATATACACATAGATATTTAAAGGTAGATGCATTTGTCGATGATTATAAAAGAGATTTGTATGTTTAAAGAGATAAATACATAGCTTTAGATATGTAAAACACGAAACAGCCCTGCCTCAACTACATTCTCTTGGCTGCTATGTCATAAACACCCACAGGGCTTCAGACACCTTGATAAACTAAAAAAAAATTTTTCTAGGTTTGGCATAATGCAATTTAATCCAAATCAAGATGCATACTGACAGGCAATGATGACCTGATGCAGGGCAGTGACAACATCACAGGATTTACAAACAAAAGGCCCATCTCGAACTTTCTGAGGTCAGACTTAGGCACCCAGACTTCATGTGAGAAGTGGCCAAAGAGAAAGCACATGGTGCTGATACGACCTTTTCAAGGCTGCCCCGCCAAGAACAAATACACATGACAACAATGAAACCTGCACAAACCCTCTCAGTTTCTCCTTCTTTGCTTGCTCCCTCTACAGTCCGCTAAGCGCTGCCTAAGACAGGATAGAAATTCATCTGCGTGAGTGAGAGGTTGCTAAGGTGTACTGAAGCTCAAAGGGTAAATGTGTCCATGATACCTCCCTGCACACACACAAATGCACACACACACACACACACACACACACACACACACACACACACACACACACAGGATGATTCATCCATCGCTCTGAACCAGGTATGATGTCTGTGTGCAAGAAGCTGGAGAAAGCCTGGTTGAAAAGATGAATTAATTAATAAACAGAAGCAGCCCCAAATGTACATGCTTTTTACCACATGATGTTATTTCTTAAAAGAGAATGTAATGTTTTTAATCAAAATGTTAACTTTGGACATCTTATATTGCTTAGGAAAAATAAAGGAAGAGAGAGAGAGACTGAAATCTTTTCATCTGCAGACACCTTCACGTTACCCTTCCAAGGTCACATTTTCCCTCTCCACATCACTCAGTGCTTTTTGGTTTGATATTAGCTTTGTGCTGAAAATTGGAACTGGAATATTAGAACTCAGTTGGGGAGCACACTAATTTAATTAAATATTAAAAGCCAGCTGGTTTAATGTTATGTGGGCAAATTAGAGAATTAATGATTTGGTACACTTTCTTGTTCCTGTCAAGCTACGAGAACATGAAGAATAGCTCATTTATACCAAGTTACAAAGGTGAGATTGAAAAATTAGGTCTGCTTCATTAAAGTATTTCCATCAAGAGTCTTTTGAGAATAGGGTGACTTGCTTACTTATAAAGCACCTGGACAGGCTAGCTCCTGGGACAATGGAAAGAAGCCCGAGAGACCTTGTTATTAGATGACTCAAGACAGTCCTTATCTGGGAATTCTAAGGCGGCAAAAGCTCCGAATGTCTGTACTGTACATGCAGTTTGGATGTCAAGTGGGGGCTCACTGCTGTCAGTTTTATTGTTCACCAGTCCCTTAAAGACTTGAGAAATAGCTGAGAGTGTGAAAGGAGGTCATTAGAAGGCTGTACAGATAGCAGCAACACCTTTCAGTTCTCCATGGTCATTGCTCTAAAGACTTCCCGGATGTCCTAGTCACCTGACCGCACAGGGACAGCATCGGATGCAGCTGAGGTCTAGAGAGGCATTGCTGTCTGGACATCCCCTCCTGATGGGTGTCGAGCTTGTCCGAAGAGCCACGCTGACTCTCCTACTCTTGATCATTGCCGTCTCCCTCACTTCTTTACACTTTTGAAAATGGAGACCAAGGTTTCCAGAGGGGCTGTACAGAGGTTGAAGATGATGCAGCCTGCTGAAGTCAGTTTTTCACTTTTCTTCTCTGCCATGAAGGACTTCGGAGAAGCATAATGATGCCCTGGTTATACATGACTGACTCCTCAGCCAGCCAACCAGAATGCGACGCCAAACAACATCCTATTACTTGTGGCAACTTCGCGATCTTTGCTGAACCCAGTGACGTTACTCTTCAGCTAGCCCCTCCGCTTGGCACTGTGGTTGCCTTCGGCGAGGATGTCATGGAGTTAGGTTTGGCTAGGGCAGCAACTGAGCCGAAGCCCACTTTTCCTGTGCCCTTAGGTCTTCCTCTCCATGTAGTCTCTCCACATGGACCATCCATGGATCAAGCTCTCAAGACTGAAAAGCAGAGTCTATGTGATCAGGTCCTCTTCACATTCAGGCCTATAACTTATACAACATGGGTAGCACATTAAAGCCTGTCACAGGCTTCTCTTAGACTCAAAGGGACAAGCACTTATATGGGTGTGGATGTAGAGGCTGTGTGTGCTCAGGAACTACCCATTCAATAGACTGCTCTGGTACATGTAGTGAGCATCCTGTTGCTCGTACCTTCAGCAGTGTCTCAAATCATGCCTTAAACAGCTGTAGTTTTACACATCACCCTGAGAGACAATGCTAATTTTTTTTCTTAGTCTTGGTGTGGTAGTATTAACAAAGATAGTTCCTTTCTACACCGTTCCACTTTGCCGTAGTCAGTTTGACGTTTCCTAGAATGACTGGCAATGAAACTGTTGTAGTGGGTGAGACTTTGTCTCATCTGTTTTTGCTGCTGTGTCCCTTCTTCAGGGGTAAGTCTACTGATGGCTCTACCCTCATGCACAGCCTCTCTTGCCCTCCCCTACACACTTTTTTTTTTCAAGACAGTGTTCTCTGTGTTACAGCTCTGGCTGTTCTGGAACTCACTTTGTAGAGCAGGCTGGCCTCAAACTCACAGAGATCTGCCTACCTCTGCCTCCCAAGGGCTGGGATTAAAGGTGTGCGTCACCACTGCCTAACCACATTTTTTTTTTTGAGAAGAGGGAACTGAATGTTTTCTCTCACCAAATCTGTGCTTAGACTAACATAGCAAACTGACCCAGATTCACTCTGCAGCAGATTGCTGGTCTGTTATCCACGCCTGAAGGTCCCTTACATCTTAGATGTGCAGCCTGGGGACCTGACATTTTTGGCTGCTATCAAGTCTGCTATACATTATTCCTTTTTCAGTCCTGGGGAGCAAACCCACAGTTTTGAACAAGCTAGAAAAGTATTCTTCCACTGAGCTACAACCATATTTTGTTTTGTTGATAACTGTGTGGTTCCATTTTCTCCTCTGATGGCATGTTTTATTTATTTATTTTTTAAAAGATTTTATTTTTTTATTTATTATGTATACAGTGTTCTGCCTCCATGTCTGCCTGCAGGCCAGAAGATGTCACTAGATCTCATTATAGATGGTTGTGAGCTACCACGTGGTTGCTGGGAATTGAACTCAGGACCTCTGGAAGAGCAGCCAGTGCTCTTAACCTCTGAGCCATCTCTCTAGCCTCTGACGGCATGTTTTAAAAGAGAGGGCATTTAAGTCCATGCAAATGTCTGTTTATTAGATTTAGATAGCGTGAATATACAAAAATCAGAAAAGGCCCACAAGCTAAGGAGAAGGGCAGGCAAGAAAGCCGTTGGGCAGCATCTTCTAGACCCTTTAGCTTACTTCTGTAGCTGTGTTCCTCACTGGCTGTGTGCTGTCTCAGACAGTGCTATTTCTGCCCCAGATGATGTCATCATTACACAGCAGCATCAGCAGACCACAGTTACCTTAAAGTTATTCACCTACAAGATGATGGACACTTAAAAAAATCCCACAGTAGCTCAGAATTGAGTATAGTAGAGGGTTATTTATTTAGGGGTAGACTTACAGATCACAGTCCTCTGCTCGAACAGGGAACAGGAACTGTATCCCGCAGCCAAAAGAGAGTCCAGACGCAGGCTTTACATAGTCATTTATAGTACAAGTGGGCAGGTAACTTAAAGGCTACTGGCTGTAGGAATCCCTACAGTACCTCCACATTTTGTTTAAATAAGAAAGTTCTAAGCCTACTACAAAATTATATACAATAAGAACAAATATCAGGTATAAATTTAGAATTACAACCAGCATAGACAATATCAAGCAAGAAACATGTGATAAATGTTTCAATAATTATCCTATCCTAAGGAGTTTAAATCTTGTATTATAAGTAACTTGGCTAAGTCATGAAAGGAAAGTAACTACAACTATCTAGTCTTCAACCCCATTGAAGACCCAAGAAGGGAAATAATATTACTTGAGTAAGCAGGAAGAGCAATCAAGCAACTTCCAAAATGGGCAACAAATGACAGAGACAACTGGCTACCTGGGCAATCACCTAAAGTCTCATTTGCAACACTAGAGCAACCAACTTTGGTTAAGGCATAGAGTAACTGACAGACCATTTTCAGAGGCAGGAAAATTTTCAAAACTATCTTACCCTCTCTTGGCAAGATTTGACAGCTTTTTTCTTGTATCCTGCTTGTCCTGTCCAGACATCATGCATTTTGTCAGTGGTTGAGGTATGGACAGTTTCTTACTCAAAGGCCAGTTTTACCAAGAAGAAAAGAAGCTCCAAGTGGAGTGTCTTCGGCATTCAACATTCTTGGGAATAGATTGGTGCTGCCAGGAGCAATCGTGTCTCACTTCAACAGAACCCTAAGTTATGTAAATGCCATATTCTACAGCTCTTTGAAGTGGTTGAAGATTACCTATCTATGCAGAATACAATCTCTGTGTATCTAAAAAACCTGATTAGTCTAACTGTAAGTATGACAAACATGGATGACTATGACCTATAATTCTTAATACCTATATAACTTAAAGACTAAGACTTTATATTAGAATGTTAAATAATCTTTAAACAACTGTGCAACAAATGAGGACAATGACCTCAATGTAAACAATGTATAAGTATCTTGATCAGAGGTAGAAATGTATATTGCAATATGATAAATATATCCTAAAATTGTATCAATATACAAATGTCTTAAGCAGAGGTAGAAGCATGTATGCATACAATATAACAAAATAACTTTGCCTAGGTATACAAATATTGTAGATGAAAATAGGAACATATTCAATATAATTTTAGTTTGTATCAGTATACAAGAATATATACCAATTGGTTACCAATACCTACAAGCTTAAGAGATTTTGTTTCTATGGGGCCTTAAAAGGGAATTTCCAGTTAGGAAAGTTTATAGTTTGGAAATAGACACTATTAGTGACTCTCCTATGGAGGCAGCCACTTGCTGTTTATCCCAAGCTGACTCGACCTCAGGCTGAGTGCTGGGGTTAAAGTTGTGCCCTGATACTTCTGAGGCAGTGGGTGTTATTACTCTCTTCTTGTGTATATTGGCTCACTCAGGCTCCTATAGCGACGGAGCAAAAACAGAGTGTCTTCTTACACAGGAGACAGTAGTTACTTCTGTGCTCCTCGGTCAGGAGGCAGGAAGGGGTGTCCAGTCTCAGAGCAAGGTGTTAGAAGATCCATGCCTCTTTCCACCCTTCTGGAGTTTTTTGTTTTGTTGCTTGTTTCTTCTTCGTTCTCTAGCAGTCCTTGGAAGCACAACTCCAATGTTACCATCACAGTCACAGAACACTCTCCCTGGGGATGTGTTTGTTTCCAACATCTGTTCATTTAACCTGTGACCTCTATAAGGACACTGCCTACAGTTACATCGATGGCCTAAGGCACAGAGGGTTAGGAATTCAGCACGTGGCTTCCAGGGACACAGGTTTCCGCAGAGCTCATGGCTGAAACTGCTTTAGGATGAATCTTCTTATATGCATAGCCCAGAGCACTTAAACCTGTTCGAAGAGTTCAGTAGGCAGGAAAATAAAACTGGAATTGTATATTCCTCCTGGGGTTGATTCATGCTTCTAAAAGTGAGGCCTTTTAGGTTGGAGCGGAGAAAACTGAATATGCAGTTGGATTAGACAGATACTTGAAGATGTGTCAGCTTCTGAATTGTGGGTATCATTATCAGGCCCAACTTCTCTTAAATAAGTCAAAGAGAAATGCATCTGTGACTCAAACTGGGAGTGCCTTTCCAGCACTGTCCTTACCATCCACACTGCCCACCAGTGCCCCCAGTGGATTCTCAGTTGGCCATGGCTGGTTTCTCATCTCAAAACCTGTATGTCTTGAGGTACAGCTGAACTTATTTTTCTATGTACAGTAAAAAGACATACTCCTCCAGAGATGATGGCACACTCCTTTAATCCCAGCACTCAGAAGGTAGAGGCGGGTGGCTCTCTGTGAGTTAGAAGCCGGCTAGGTCTATACAGTGAGTTCAAGACCAGCCAGAGATATATATAGCAAGACCAACACTCCCCAATCTCCAAAAAATTAAAAAAGAAAAAAAAATAGACAAGCCACACTTGCCTTATCCCCCCCCAAAAAAACCTGTGAGCCAGAGAGGATTTTCTGCTTTCTGAGGTTTCTGCTAGTGTATGACTATATTTGGGGAGAAGATATAAAAGAAAAGGATATAAAAGAAGATATAAAAGATATAAAAGATGAACAAAGCAGGGCCACTTTGACATTTCAAAGATATAAGGGGTACTGGCTGGTTTTGTGTGTCAACTTGACACAAGCTAGGGTCATAAGAGAGCAAAGAGTCTCAGCTGAGGAAATGCCTCCCTGACATCCAGCTCTAAGGCATTTTCTCAATCAGTGATCAATGGGGGAGCCCCAATTCATGGTGGGTGGTGTCATCCTTGGGCTGGTAGTTCTGAGTTCTAGTAGAAAGCATGCTGAGCAAGCCATGGGAAGCAAGTCAGAAAGTGGCACTCCTCCGTGACCTCTGCATCAGCTCCTGCTTCCAGATTTCAGCCCTGCTTTAGTTCCTGTTCTAACTTCCGCCAATGATGGACTATTTCCTGGAAGAGAAAGCCAATAAACCCTTTCCTCCTCAATTTGCTTTTTGGTCATAGTGTTTCATTGTAGCAATAGAAGCCTCGACTAAGACAAAGGGGGAAAAGAGAAGAATCTTAAGCCTCATGTCGAAGTGCTGTATAATTTAAACAGGTACCAAAAAGCTGGAGGCAGCATGTGTGTGCTGGGAAGCTTATTCTTAGTTCTCAAGAAGAGGCATTCTGGAGGATGCGCTAGACCACATACCATAAAAAGTGCTGCCAAGAAAATGGACCAGATTGTCCCTGTCTTAGTCAGTGTTCTACTGCTGTGAGAGACACCTTGACCAAGGCAACTCATAAGAGAAAACATTTAGTTGGGGCATTATTGGGGAATATTATTTTCAGGTGTGTGGATTTTGTTTATGCTGCGGTTGCTTAACTTCGAAGCTGTGTTACTGTGCCTGTCTAAAACACCTGATGGTCCAAATAAAGAGATAAATGGCCAAGAGTGAGGCAGGAGCAAGGATAGATGGGGCTGGCAGGCAGAGGAGAAACAAGGAACAGAGCAAGCAGCAAGAAAGTAATAGAGAGAATCACATCAGGAGATAGCCACCCAGTCACCCAGCCAGTGATGGAGTAAAAAGGAAGGAAAGGTATCTAGAAATAGAGAAAGGTAATAGCCCAGAGGCAAAAGGTAGTCCGGATAATTTAAGAAAAGCTGGCAAGAAAAAAGCCAAGCTAAGGCTGGGCATTCAGAACTAAGAACAAACCTCCGTGTATGATTTATTTGGGAGCTGGGTGGTGGGTCCCCCAAAAAGCCAAAGGAGTAAAACATCCCACAATAGGGCATGCAGGCAGAGGGAGCAACACTAGGCCACTTTAATTCAGACCAACACAGCACCTATTTTGCCTTAGGGTTTTGGCTGCATATGAAGGGATTAGAGAAAGACTGCCAGTGCAGAAGGCTTTTAAAGTTTAAAGGGTGTCAGTGATCCAGAAAAAAATACAGGCGTTGGAGTGTGACTGGCATTCAAAGACCAGCAGAGGCGCCCCAGGTTTTCAGCGGGAGAAGGCTAAGCACCACTGCACCATTTGTCTCTGGGACCCTGTGGTGGCGAGTCCTGGTGGGCGCCTTGACTGGATCAGGTATACCTACGGTAAAGCACATTTCTAGTGTGTCTGTGAGAGTGTTTCCTTTGGGGTTTGACGCTCGGCGTTGGTAAACTAAGTCACAAAGACAATTCTTTAACATGAATGTCAGAGGCAGGGATGTAAGAAAAAATAGAAAATGGGAAAAGCTTGCACATTCTCACCCGTGGACCCTGAGTAAGAATGGTGTCCTTTTGCAGTTCTTGTTGCCAAGGGCAACCAGAGTCCAGATTCCCGAGTCCTTGGAAAGGAGCAGACCCCATTGACCCTCAGAGAGCTGTAGATAGAGGCTATGCCATTTGTACATTTTATTCTTTTATTAATAAAAGATTTGGTTTATTTTGTGTTATGTGTGTGTGTGTGTGTGTGTGTGTGTGTGTGTATGTGTGAGCCTGAGTATGTGCATCATCTGTGTGAATGTGCTTGTGGGGACTAGAAGAAGGTGTTAGATTCCTTGGGACCAGAGTCACAGTGAGTCCTGAACCATGTTATGTAGGTGCTGGGAAGCAAATCCAGTTTCTCTGCACGATCCCCAAGTGTTATTAAACACTGAGTCATCTTTTTTTAGCTTCTATACTTTTTGTTCTGAAGCCCTTACCTTCTTGGCTTGAGAAGCTATCTATATTTCTGACTCTTCAGATGTAGGAGGCCACAGTGGGATGTTTTTAGCTTCTGGTTATTTAAGCATCTTACAACTATGTATGGATAAAATGCACCTTATATACAGTATTTTGGAAATACTTCCTATTGATTAGCCTTCTGAGGAACTCTGATATGAGCTACACACATGGCTCAATTCCTAATATTCATTAGTGGGTTTGAGTTACTGTAACAAATTACCACAGAACTGGATGCTTTATGCATTTATTTCTCAGTTCTAGAAGTGAGAAATCCAATGTGAAAGTGTTAGTGAAGAGAGAGGAAGGGACTCTTCTTTGTTCCTTGTGAAGCACTAATTGTTTCTGATAGACTTCATTCTAATGATCTGTCCATCTCCAAAAGGCAAACTCCACCCACCAAGGACCACCTTCTCCACTGGGGATTGTATTTGCAGTATATAAATTAGGTGTGTGTGCGCGTACACACTCATCAAGGGTCTGCCTAGGCGCAGGGCCTCTTAACAATGTAACAGGTGCAAGTTTTGGAAAAAACACCAGTGCCCATAAACATCCCAAGATTGGCTTTATCGTTGTGGTTTTAAAGACTAAACAGTTTTTAACAGCACAAATTAAAGGGGCTGTGAAAGAAAGTCCAACCCTACCTGAGAAACCCAGCTTCAGCCATAGAGTATGCTGGGATCAAGCCGCTGATGGGCATGCGTGAGTGGTGCACCCGTCGGGCACTGTTTTTTCTCCATTGCCATCTTTCCTGCCGAATAAAAATACCTGAATGCTGCTCCGTTTCATCTGAGGAACAAAAGGGAAAATCCATGTAGCTGTTCAGTCTGGGTTGCATACAGATCAGTTGTCGGGCTTCTGCGTGTGATTGCTGGGTTAGAAAGCATGGGTGTGTGTACTCTATGTGGACATCTTGAATTTTGCTAGCCCAGAACATCCTGTAACCAGTCCAATTCACAGGGCAGCAATGAGATGCTTATAGTACCACACTTTCTCATTATTTTCTCCCATTCCCCTCCCCTCCCTACTTCCCATTGCTTTCCCTTTCCTCCCGCCCAACTTCTTTCCCTTTCTTCAAAAGACAGCAGCTTTGCTGCATACTAATGAGGCAATTCTTGGCCTTCCCCCTTCATTTATTTCCAGGCAATTAATTCAACTTTCTAACATGTAGCCATAATGCTATGCAGGTGATTTGTGAGTCTGCCTAATTCCTGGGACCCTGTGGTTATCAGCCAGCAGAGCTCATCGCGACAATGAGATCATCCAGCTGGCAGGGAAGTATGATTTCCAATGAAATCCCATCCCTTCATTGCAAACACTGGGTCCTTTGGCTTGGCAAGCGTCCCTTCTCTCTACTTGGCTTTTTGCTTACACATGGTGTGCAGTCTCTATACCTTTGCCTCCTGTGCTCATTTTTTGGCCATGAAGGACACTGGGCCTGATGCATCTTTAGCAGTTTTCAGCATAAAGCCTGTGACGCTCCTTCTCATATGTCTATGACAGTGTATTAAGCAAACAAGTGCATTAACTCTTCCATCCTAAAAATATGTGGAGTGCAGTTGAATGGCTGTTTAGGGGAAATTGTATGAAGTATAAAAGGGCGGGTGATATAATTTCCGCTCGCACAGAGTTGGCTGCGAGCTTCCACACGCAGAGACTAGTCTTTCCGGCTGCAAGGCATGAACTGGGTGCTCATTAAATCTTGGATATTTTCTCCTGTGTGTGAATGACTAAGAATGTTGGGTCATGAGGAAAAGGAGCTTCATGCACAGATCACACCTTAGAGAATTACTATGGGGCAACATGACTGGAGGCAAGAAAACAATTTTTAAAGTATCAACCAAGGATAATTAAATGGTGTGAGGAGAGAATCCTTGAAGAATTTGGCAAAGATGCCTTGGGAAGAAGATATTTAAGGATAAGAAATGATTTGAGAAAGATGCTGTAGGGTCAAATCAAGTACATGTGACATACTTTACAGGCTTGGGAAATGAAAAGCATAGGTTCTGTGTTACACCTGACTTGAATTCTATTTTAGACATTTGATATCTTATACACTTAATTACTGCTTAATAACAACACCCTCATTTGTAAAGGGGGGATAAGCAGATCTCACAAAGTAGGTCTCAGGGTTAGATAGAAATGGTAACAAGAGAGTATCCAAAATATAGTATTTATAAAGATATTGATAAAGTATTGATGAACATCAGGTTTTTTTTTATTAGTATTGCTAGTTTGGAATGAAGGGAGCCCTTAAGGCTTGAGAATGAAAGGGGCTTATAGGAGAGTTGATTTATGGCTTTTAAAGTTTGTTTGGTGTGTGTGTGTGTGTGTGTGTGTGTGTGTGTGTGTGTGTGTGTGTGTACCTGTGTACATGTGACTTGTTTCTCTCCTTCCACTATGTAGAATCCAGGGATTAAATTCAGGTCATCAGGCTTGATGTCTAGTAGCTCCATCTGCCTAGCTATCTTGTCATGCCTATTTTATTTCTTACATGTTTTGACTAGTCACTAATTTTGAAGTACTGGAAACAGAGATGAGAACTAACTGTTGATCAGAGAAAAGAAAATGTTTAAACAGAATATTCTAAAGCTTTGCTTTTTGGAACATAAGCCAACTAACCAGTGGGACAAGATATAATAGTGAAGGGAGAAAGCATGGTTGCTGAGGAAGAGGAGGAAGGGAAGGTGGCTATGAAAGATTTCTGTAGGAGGAACTGGAAGGTGTTAGAAGGAATTGCTGTGGCTGGTTAAAAATGAGGTAGTAATAACAACAGAATACAAAAACAGAAAATCAAGGGTAGGGAAGCTACAATAAAGAAGGACTAAAAGCAAGGAAGCACCTTGAGAACCAAATATTATTATGTCATCTTATTTAGGCGTAAAAGAAGGCAAATGAAAATACAAACTGGAGTGGAAATTCTGCCAGCCTAGTTCTATTGTTCTCTCTTATATTTCCTTTGTATCCAGTAACTCTAGCTTTTCTGGGTGCAGTATTATATTAATTTTGACAAACATTGTTACTGTTGTAGTCCACAGCCCCCAGAGCATCTAGTCCTGCCCATGTGAAGCAAAGATGTAACTGCTGATCTGTCCCAGAAAGGAATGGATTCATGGCCACATTGTTTTGTCTTAATGTAACATGTAGTGGTGGAATTCAAGTTGGCTTTGCTCAATACTCCTGAGGCTGCTGGGAGTGGTCTGCTATGTGTTCTCTTTCTATAGTAATGCTGGGGAGTTTGTTTATCCATTCATGAATTAAAGAATTTCTGTGATGTCTCAGTTTTAAATGACTGAAGTAAAGTTGTCAAGAAGCATTTGCATGCACACACACACACAGTTTATTGGTGCTTTGTTCACAGCAGCTGGAGAAATGGGTGTAGCCTATATGCTTATCAATAGTTGAACAGATAAAATGTGGGACATAAAACACAGTGACATTTTATTAAGCTGCTAAGAATGAAGTTATCACATGTATAGGGAAATGGAGGTCATTGCGGTAAGCAGACCAGACTTGGTTATGTGGGCAATGTTTTCCCTCATATACAGAATTTAGATTTTAATTTATGTGTGTGGAGGTTATGAAAGCAGAGAGGTGATTGTGAGGAGAGGAGAGGAGAGGAGAGGAGATCCTGGGAAAGGAGACAGGATAATGGAGTTCTCTGAGTTCCCCTTGTACCTCGATAGAATCTTTTGCCTTCAGTTTGGGGGGTTTTCCTCTGTGATTTTTGTTGGAAATACATTCTATGGCTTTAATTGGGCTACTTATGCACCTTAACCTATTATTTATATGACTTATCTTTTTATGTTATTTCCAGATTTTCTGCATGTTCTGGTCGTGGGTTGTTTTAGATTTAACATTTCTTTAAATTGAGTTATCCAATTTCTCTATTTTTCTGCACATCCTGATCATCTTTCATTTACTTGACTCATTCTATTGGTGAGGCTTCCTGTTGAGCTTTTTACTTGACCCCTGTTATTTGTTTTTTATTCAGAAATTCTTTATCTTTATTAAATTCCATTTTCTCCTTTTTTTGCTAGTTTTCCTTATTTCATTCAAATCTGTGTTTTCAAGGTCTTCCTTTCGGAATTTATTTGCACCCACTTTAAGTGCCTTAAATATATTTATAATTGCCATTTTGAATTCATTGTCTTGTATATCATCAAAGTTGCTTCTCTCAAGGAATATTACTATGGGAGAGCTGAGTTTTGGAGGTACTTATTGTGAGAAAGATATAGACCACCATACTAATTCAGCCAGTATAAGGGTAGAAGAGTCCTTTAATTTTGGTTCGTGACCAAGAACAGGGTAATGTCCGAGTATCTTATTGCAAGCCCTCAGAATCACAGCATTTTAAAAGGCAAAGCCCACAATTATATCAGTGTTAGAGGAGATGCAAAGAAACCTGGCAGCATTTGTCTAGGCAGAATGTAGCAGTTGTTTTAGACACATGGCAGTCGTTATTTTAGACACAGCGTGACAATTTATTTTGATTTATACTTTTGCCAGTTATTTTAGTTTTAGTTTGTATATGTATTGTTTATTTTTAGTTAATAAGTCCTGATTATGGCCAGGGTCATGGAAATCCCAAATGTGTTGCCAAGACAAACATGGATGTTGGGGATGGGGTAGGGGACTGAGACTTGTGTAGGCAGACACAGAATGGAGTCAGGACAAGATGGCATTACCTTTGTGGGACCTAGGCATCTGGAGTCAGGCCATTCCTAGTATCTTCCAGTTTGGCTCTCTGTCCCTGTGTCTCAGGTGGGAATTTGGAACTCTGTTTGCTTGACAGGTTTGGACCAGATGACAAGAACTTGTGGTCAGTCTTGGAGTTACTCTATTGATGTGAGAATGGGGTTAACAAATGGTCCTAACTCAGGAGGGGGAGGGGTAGATTCTGAGCACAGGAATGAACCCTCCATAGAGCTAGAAGGTTCCCATTGCAGATCCTCAAAAGTTTGTAGGAGGCATGCAGACCCTCCGCTGATAGGGCTGGGTCATGAGGGTATGAATAATATTGTCTGGGGAAAAGTGCACACAGCGCTACATGGTCCTTGGGTGGTAGGGCTCCTGAGGGTAATAGAATTTATGTGACACTAAACAGAAAGGAGGACTGTTTGACGGGAGGAAGGGAGACAAGTCAAGAGACTGGGGAAGATCAGCAGGGTTGGGGTAGAGGAGCTGAGTTTGAGTAAGAACAGAGTAAAATGACATATATGCCTGAAAATGCAAAAACAAAGCCAATCTCTAACTTAATAATTTTAAATAATTTGTATACATATTTTGTTGTGAATGTAGTTTTCTTTCCTCTGGCATAAATATCCAAGAGTGTAATTTGGGGGTCACATTTTGGTGAAATGCTTGATTTCAGAAAGCACAGAGACTGCCATATTTTACATTTCATTAGCTATGGGTAAGAAGTCTGGCTGCTTTTATCCTTGTTAGCATTTGGAATTGTCTGTTTTGTCTCTGCTAACCATTCAAATAGATTGAGTGGTAATATTTATTTCATTGTGGCTTTGGTTTGCATTTCTCAAGTGACTAATTATGTTGATTATCTTCATGTGCTTAATTATCATCCCTGTATCATCTTTGCTGAGATGTCTGTGAATGATTTCCTTCTTTTTAATTTAAAAAATGTGAGGATTTAATATATGAGTAAACTGTATTTACATCATTTTCAATCCTCCATCTTTCCCCTCCAACTTCTTTGATACCCTCCACTCTCCAGGATTCCTGACCTTTTCTTCTGATAGCTCTCTCTGCTACTGTTTAGTGATTAATTATCTTAGCAGGAGGATCATCCCTGAAGAAAACTGATTCCTCTTTCCTCAGCAGCCAGTAATTGCCTGTGGCTCTTCATCTAGTGGTAGGGTCTTGTGAGATTTCTCCATCCTTGCTGGTGTGTCAACTGGTGTTATTATACAGATCTTGTTTAGGAGATGATATTTAGATTTCATGGGTGCAAAATCCTTATCATGTGTAGAAGATACTGTCTCCAAAGAGTATCCATAAAGAAAAAAATGAATCATGACATTTTCAGGTAAATAGATGGAACTGATGGAACTTGAGAACGTAATTGAGGGAGGTAACCGAGACCTCAAAAAATCTCCTGTGTAATGTTCTCTCTTATTTGTGGAGCCCAGCTCTGAATCCTTAGGTTGTAGTACATGACCTGGAGCAACCACAGAAGCCAGAGAAATAGAAAGGAACTATGGACGAGGAACTCCAGAGAGTGAAAAGGGAGAGAAAACAGAACTGGATTTAACAGGGAGCATTGGGTGGGCAATACAGAACGAAAGATGAATAAAACCAAAGATGCTTGTAAACCAAAGCCACAGTGAAATATTACAAGCTTACTCAATAACACATAGTTTGCAACATGAGAGAAGCCACAGACTATCTAGCAAATACTCAAATAGCAGGTCTCCCTGGAGTTGGTCACTGGAACCTACGGGACCCACAATTTCCTTCTTCTAAACTGAGTTTAGGCTACAATCCCAGCATTCAGAAAACCGAGAAAGGAGGCAGAAAAGTGGTTGAGGCTATCCTGAACTACATAGGTCCTGCCCCAGGGTAAACTAACCATATCAAACCAAAAAAGTACAAAGAACAAAATTAAGTTTATATTGTTGACAAGCGAGGTAGTCTGAATGTAATTGGCCCTCATAAGCTCATGAAGGAGTGGTACTGTTAGGAGGTGTGGCTTTGTTGGAGTAGGTGTGGCCTTGTTGAAGCAAGTGTGTCATTGTTGGAGTGGATTTTGAGGTCTCCTATGCTAAGCTGTACTCAGGGTAGACAAAATTCACTTCCAGTTGCCTATGGATGAAGATGCAGAACTCTAATCTCTTTCTCCAGCATCATGTCTGCCTGCACACTGCCCACCGTTATGATAATGGACTGAACCTCTGAAATTGTAAGACACCCTAATTAGATGTTACAAGAGTTACCATGGTCATGGTGTCACTTCATAGCAATAGATACCCTAATTAGGACACCAAGGTTTGAGAGGTTGAATCCTACCAATCAGTGGCCATTTTTATTCACAGAACAGTGTCTCTGAGCATTTGCTGTACTGGATGCTTGCACCTCCCTTTCCCATGTTGTCACGGTAATAGACAATGGAGCTTTGCCTGGTGATCAGACAGCCCGTGGAGGTGGATTATGCCCTTCATAAAGGCAGTTCAGAGAGCTGCTTTGTCGCTTATGTTGTGAAAGTGCACAGCTGCCAGAATCGGCAGGAACAGATTTTGGACATATAAAAGCTTATGACATTTCATTGTAACAGTCTGAATGGACTAGTAGTCCAAATTTTACATTTTATTGACAAATTTAATTGAGCTTTAAAATTTCTCATGATTTTAGTGACATATTTTTTCTTAATCCATAATAAAGCTTTATGTGTAAACATTTTAAAGAAACTTTTGGAACTTTACATTTCATAATTAGGCCTAGCATCCATTTGAAATACATTTTTATCTGAGCTGTGAAGAACTACTTTGTGTTGTCCAGTTGCTCTAACACCACTCAATTAAAGGGCATTTGCTTATCACTTCAGTTCATTTTGCATGTTTGTCAAATAACAATTGACCATAATTACATGAATCTATTTCTGAATGCTATTCTTTCTGATGGGTCTATGTGTTTAATAGCCTTGCCTTATTTTGATGACTGCAGCTATATTGTAAGTCTTTAAATTAGATAGTCTCAGTCCTCCAAATTGACAAAAAATATCTATTTTAGATTATTTGCATTTTTGTCAAACTTTTTATAAAGACCTCCCTTCCTCTCCCTTTTTCCCTATTACTCTCCCTCCCTCTTTCCCTCCCTCCTACCCCCCTCCTTCCTTCCTTTCCTACCTCCCTCCGCTATGTGTGTGTGTGTTTATGTGTGTGTGTGTGTGTGTGTGTGTGTGTGTATGTGTGTCTATAAGATGGTGACAGATGTCCTGGATCTGTAGTTACAAGCAGTTGTGTACCAGCCAGCATGGTTGCTAGGAACCCAGACTCAGGTCCTCTGAAAGAGCAGCAAATGTTCTTAATCGCTGAGCCATTTCCCCAAAGTAGTTTTTAATTTTTATTTTAAATAAAATCATTTATTTACCATCATCATATGTGTGCATAGGCAACAGTGGGTGAGAGATCAGAGAATAATTTTGCCGAGCTAATTCTCTCCTATCTTCAGCTGGGTTCTGGGAGTTGAACTCAGGCAGCCAGGCTTGTGTGATGAGTACTTTTACTGCTGATCCATCTTGATAGCCTAGGACTATGAAACTATATTGGGAGTTTGAATAGAGTTGTGTTGAAATAGGACAATTTTTGGAGAACTGACATCTTAAAAATATGATTAGAAATATGAGCCTCCAACTGTAAAGATAGAATATACCTGTGTTCTTTCATAGTATTGTGAAGATTTTGCTTTTTCTTAGCAGAGAGATCTAATTTTGTTGGATTCATTACTATGATTTTGTTTTGGTGGTAGTTTAAAGGGATACAGTAAAAAAAAAATACTTTTTGTAATTTGATTTTCCAAGTGTTTATTCTTCATATCCAGTAGAAATGTTTGAATTTTTAGCTTGAGGCTAAAATTTTAATCAACCTTTTCAAAGAAGTGTCTTTTGGTTTCACGTATTTCTAATTTCAGTTTTTGCTTCTGTCCTTATGATTTACTAGAAAGGAAATCTGTAGGCTTTGTCTTCTCAGTCCACAGTCCTCACAACTCTTATTATCTGAATGGTCATGTTTACTTTGCTTCTCTTTTTTATTTCTTTAAAGCATTTTAAATTATTATTTTTTATTTAGTGTAAGTACGTGGCAGCTGTACATGTGCCCATGGTATGTATGATGTATGCAGAAGTCAGGGGACTGCTTTTGTGAGGCAACTTTCTCTCTCTGCCATGTGGGTTCAGGGATCCTACTCAAGTCTATATGCCTGGTAGTCAGTGCCTTTACCCATGGAATTATTGCACTGGCCCTTTGTTAATTGTTAATGCATAAGTTTGGCTATAGACCTGGAACCTCTCCTGCTCTCTAAGTTGTCCATGCTATCTGAGGATAGTCGCTGGAGTTGCTAATTAAACCTAAATGTGTGGATACAGATCTCACTCGGTTGAATGGAACATCCCCCAGTTAAGTGACTTCCATGCTTTCCAATAAATGCAATGTCCTGGGGAATCCTTTGAATTCTGCTACTAAATTTATTCAGTTGCTTCTTGAACATGAAAATGAGATAATCATGTGAAAACAAACACCTAAAACAAATCCTGTCCATCTAGGTCATACCTATAAGGAACGAGAAGTTTCCTAAAGGAGATGCATTGTCTGCATCAGTTGAGTCTTGAGGCTGACAAACCTCAACACTACCACATACAAAAGTTGTAAAAAAAATGACACTTCCTGCAGACTGTAAAATCAACAAGAATTTAATAAAGTTAATCAAATAATTGTAGTTCAATTGCACATAAATTTAAATTGTTTTCCCATTAAAGAATGCTTGTCTGTAAATTATTACAGGGAAAGCCATTTTCAAGTTAATGCCTCAACCATTAGAAAATACAAAGGGCATTTTATTAATTAGATGCAGCTCTCTTTCCCCCAGATTGTCATTACCTTTGTTACGCAGAAGTGGTTTAGCACTCAAATTTATTGACGTGTGTGATTCAAGGCCGCTGTTGTTTAGTGCTCCTCATTTACTATACATGAATAGTATACAGTCATCTCCAAAGCACATTAATGCTGCTCTCCAGAGCCAGTGTAATGAATGTGAGCACCGCTGGAAATGATGTCTGTGATGGTGACAACTTCCATTCTGAAATATGTCAGGCTGCAGCTTTTCCTGTCGAAGGTCACTTGCCTAGGAGGCAGGGCTTGGGAACTACACATTTGCAGTGCCTTCTCCAACAGTGGGCAATGTACAAAAGCCACATTACCCTTCCTTTTCTTTGTGATTTTTCTATTCTAATGAAGGGTCATTATGGATTCTGACAGCTGCTAATTAATTGTCATTGTCACAATGTGATATTCAATATCCTTGTTCTTCCCCCAGAGACAGGAAGTTTCTGTCCCATGGTCCCACAGCCATTCAGTCTCAAAATAAACACACAGAGGCTTATATTAATTATAAACTGTTTGGCCTTTTAGTTCAGGATTATTACTAACTAGCTCTTTCAACCTAAATTAACCCATAAATTTTATCTATGTTTAGCCACGGGTCTTGGTACCTTTTCTCAGTAAGGCATTCTCATCTTGCTTTCTCTACATCTAGCTTCCGACTGCGTCTCTGCCTTTCCTCTTTCCAGAATTCTCCTAGTCTGGTCACCCTGCTTCTACTTCCTGCCTGGCTTCTGGCCAATCAGCATTTTATTAAACCAATACAAGTGACAAATCTTACAGGATACAAGAACCTTATCTCACAGCATTTCCCAGTCTCCCTCTACTATTCTTTATAATGGAAGACTGATCTCAGGGTGTTGTGTGTGTGTGTGTGTGTGTGTGTGTGTGTGTGTGTGTGTGTGTTTGTGATGAGAGGGGGAGAGATGGGAGGAAGAAAGGGAGGAAAAGAGATAAGGAGGGAAGGGGAGAGACACTGTATTTGGAAACTCTGCTTTAATGTTTGAAAATATAAAATTCTACAAACTTACCTTCACTCAGTAATCACCATTATATTTTTAGGACATGGAGATACTATAGTAATTAAATTGACTTTCTAGATTAGGTGGTAAAATCAATAAAAGTTACATCTTATAAGTACATAATTCTCTTTAATTTTCCCAGTACCTGATACCAGATTAGCTCATTTCACAGTAAAAACTACTAAAGAACTCTCAAGAGAGCAAGGAGTAAAGTGGCTGCTTAGGATCCTTCTTTAATATTTGGTGTAATTTTACCATACAGGAAGTTCCTGAATATGAAGGCAGTGAAATGATGTGATTTGAAGGAATCCCTGGCTTGCCGCATCACCTGCACTTCCTATGACCCTGTTTCATAAATGCCTGGACTGTTTAGAGTAAAACGGTCATTTGGATATAGTAAGTAGGGTAATAGGACCAATTTTGAAGAACTAGATCTTGTATCAAACAAGTGATTGACTTATACTTTTTGAAAACTTTGTGTGTATATACTATATATAACATGTATATGTGATATAATATATACTGTATATATTTGTGTGTATATGTGTATATACTATATACACCATTAGGATTAAAAATTAAGCTGGAAGTGACAAGAAATTAGATTTAAATATGTATGTCCATGTAAAATAGCCAGGGAAGTTGGGGGATATATTCTTTATAAAAAGATTATTACTCAGTGCTAAAAGGATTCCCTCTTGCTGGTGCCTTTATTCTTCCTTTACTTGGTCCCTCCCTCTCTTCTCATCTTTCCCTCCTTTCTTGTTTTCCGATTCTTCCTGCTCCCCCGGGCCTCATTCCTCATGCTATCAAGAGCAGCTGCAGAGCACCGCTGCAGTCTGCCGAGCCTTCCCACAGTGCTCTTGCCTTCTCTGCAGGGGCGAACACTGTTCTGATAATCGCTCTGAATATTCACGTGCTTTCTAAGACCTGACTCTAGTGAATTAAGCACTGAGTCTGAGGTTGAAAACTTAAAGCAAACTGTAGTAGATGCTTTCACAGTAACAGTCCAATGATGGTGGACCTGGTTGAGGGCAGTTTGCTGGGACTTCTTTGTTCTCTAAACCATTCAATGAATGTGAATTTGGCTAATACTTCTTACTTGGAAAATGGAGCATGTAAGGAGAAATAAGTCCTAATGGCCATGATGGTTTTTTTTTTTTTAAGAGTGACGATACTCACTGCAGAAGGATTTAGAACCTATTAGAGTAATTGAAGCTGGCACTGGTAGTGAGTTGAGCATTGTGGTAGAGTTGATGATGGAGGGGTAGGTCTTTGGAGGTTGAACTTACAAGATGCTTCCTAAGTACTCTATAGTCCTGCTTCTTTGCTTTTATATCTTATTTTGTTGTTTTCTCTCTCCCCTTCCCTCCCTCCCTCCTTCCTTTCTTCCCTTTTTGCAGACCGATATTGTACCTATAGGTCAGGCTAATCTGAGACTCATTATGTAGTCCAGGCTAGACTTGATCTCGTGGCAATCTAACTGCTTCAGATTTACAGTGCTAAAATTACAGGCATGAGTCACCAGACCTGGAAGATGCTGCTATTTGTTTGAGGCTTCAGGTTTATTGTGTAATTTAGTCCTCACTACAGCCTACAGTTTGGTTGTTTACTAAGGTGCCTTTCCTGATGAATCCAAGTCATGAAGCCTTCAGTCACAGGCATGTCAGGGGTTGAAATAGGCGCAAAGCCAGCAAGCTTGTGAGACAGCTCACCTTAACTTCCTATCAGAAATGTGACAACAGGCTTTGAAAGGAACAATGTCAAACAAGATAAAGGGATCAGGTACCTGAAAATGCAAAGTTTCCCATCGAACAGCAGCCTTCTTAGGGCACCTGTGTTTTGTCCCTGTGTAAGAAGATGCCACGAATGACAATGCATAGCCTTGACTATTCTCATTTGTATTCTGAAAGCCTAGATCATAGGAGGCATTTAATATAGGCTTAATGAATTGGTGGATGGAGATATTAACAAGCAAAGCAAATGATTAAAGAAGGGAATGCTCAGCACTAGGTATTGAAGGAGGCTGTCAGTGGATAGAAGCATGGGAAACCAGTACATGCAGTAGGCATCCTGCAGCAGTTGTGAACGGATGGCAAGCCCTAGCGAGCTGTAGCTGCTGTTCCCCTAGAGGCCCTTAAAGCCAAACAAGAGTGGCCAGACCCCAGACACCCATTCTCTCATCCCTTGTGCAGTGACTTCCCCATGAAGCCATGCACCAAGATAGCACCAACTCTACAGTGGAATCTGTCTTCCAAGCAGCCTTTAGGAACTACCTGGTGCTAGCATTGAACTGGTTCCAGTCTTACTTTCTGGGTTTCCCCCATGCTCCATTCAGCCTATTACACTGTGATCTGTGTTGCTACTGAAGGCAATCTTTTTTTTTTTTACAATAAATACATCAATTAACCAAGTGTCTGTCTAGGCTCTACTTCTAGACAATCCAAGCTAAGATACCCATTGTCCTCAAAAGGAGTTTTCTGTAGTACTCACATCTAAAGCTATATCTGCAAAACGAACTGCCAGCACACTTTTGTGTATTCAAATATAAGCTAGATACGTACATTCCTGGACTCGTAAGTTATATGTTGAGTGACCTCTAGTTGACTTCCAATATCTGACACTCCCCTCCCCCACATAAAGAGCTAGTGTTGCTACAGCTACTGCTTCCTGAACATGCTCCCGTGCCTCCCTCACATTTATACCAGGTGACCAAATTTTCCTGGTGAAATGGAAATAAAAATGTTTACAAAATCCTGGAACCCTTCCTTGAGAGAAAGTTGGAGTATATATTTCATGAGAAGTCAGTTTGGACCATGCTTTAGGTAGGGAAAGTGTCGCAAAGACATGGGGGGACATGGCTTAATGTCTTGGCTTGGCCTGGGCTCTCCGTAGACACAATTTGAGAGAGAATCTGGGGCTGTCGAGGCAACATCTTGGTTTTGTCCTACTGTTTGTTGTTCACCCAGAAACGTAACCATTATTACTCTAGGTATACTTAGCCTAACACACACAATATTTTAATATCCCTGAAATTGGGATGCTTCTTAACAATTAATGAGGTCTTACCATTATAATTACAGTGTTCTTATCTTTCTTAGTGGAACATATAATTATGTTCCTATTCTAATTGCTGGCAACTTATATTTAATGAACTATAGTAACACACTGTAAGTGATAAAACCAAACATTAACAACGTACACAAAATAAGCAAAGGCATTCTGATGGGGAGAGAGTAAATATTTAAATACATTAATTTAAAATGTGTTAATTGCTTGAAGCCTGTTGTCCCCCAATATATTTGGTGAGAGCAATGTGGTCAAATAGGCTACATCATTTTATTTTTTTGATTTATTTTTGGGTAATTGCCTTTTCTAAATTTAAGAACTCAATGATTCTACATGGCATATTTTAGAAAGATACGTCAGAAAGACACAGATATAAATCCTCAGGAAGTTCAATATTAGTTACATTTATTAAATTACAATACTGTCCATTCCTGATGTCAATAGTTAACTTAATGCCAGTACATGTATTTTCTCCTTCCCTTAAGCCAATCAGTTGTTTCAAAAAACTAAACAGAAGGTGTCATGTTTTTACATTTGCTTAAACTCAGTGCAATTCTATGTAGAGGGTTTTTCCCCCCAAGTTAGAAATTTTCCCCAACAGTTTTAAATGTGCAGATAGACAGACTTCTAAATAGAATGTGGACTTCTGTGACTATTTTCAATGAAACAAAGCACACAGAAATAGCAATAGACATCCATTATTGACACACTGACCACAAGTCCCTTTTGAAAAACAGTTATGTTTTCACTGATTGGTTGTGTTTTTGTTGTATTTGGTGAGGATATTATTTGTTGCTTGTAATGTGGCTACTAATTTTATCAACTACAAGAGGATTAATTTTGCCATTTTCTTGGTGACTACTGTGCGTTCTGAGTATCCACTGCACGTGCTGTGTTTATGCTGGGAAAGAAGTCGTGAGGGACCTCTTCCCTCTGACACAATGTTATCATTACAAGGTTGTCTGGATGTTCCACACAAGACCCAACCCATACTAGTTCATAACCATGACAGATATCAGGTTAGATCTGGTTGAGTATGTAGCTCTTTCATCTTTTAAGCATACTGATTTTTATTGGGGGCAGTGCTGTATTCTTTCAATTCTAGAGCTCAGAGGCGGAGGCAGGCAGATCGCTCGAGTTCAAGGGTAGCATGGTCTACATAATGAGTTCCAGGCCAACTAAGGATACATAGGCCCAGTCTTAAAAAGAATGAATTCTTTAAAGAACTGGTGGTGGAAGGCCCACACCACAAGAGAGATCCCACACCAGACACTGCCTGGATGATAAGGATCCAGACCATTTTTTCTCAGGGTAGAAAAAATGTAAATGGTTTCTAGTGTTACTCTGATATTCTCAGGATTGATGCTGAGCCTAGGAGCCCAGTCATTATCAGAGCAGCTTTTTCCAGCAGCTGATGGTAGAAGATACAGAGACTCAGAGCCAAACACTAGGCACAGCTCAGGGAACTCCAAAGAAGAGGGATAGCAAGGACTGTAAGAATCAGTGGAGCTGAGAAGACTAGGAGACCAGAGCCCACAGAAACAACTAAGAAGGGCTCATAGGGGCTCAGAGACTGAAGCATCAAACACAGAGCCTGCCTGGGTCTACACCAGGCATACATGCTGTGGTTCTTTAGCTTGGGGTTTTTGTTGAACTCTTAACAATAGGAGTAGGAGTATCTCTGACTCTTTTTCCTGTTCTTGGGACTCGTTTCCTCCTACTTGGTTGCTTTGTCAAGCTTTGATATGAGGCTTTGTGCCTAATCTTAATAACATCTTGTTATGCTGAATTAAATTGATATCACTGGGAGTCTGTATTCTGTCAATCATGATTTAAATAAATGCTGATTGGCCATTAGCCAGGATGTATAGGTGGGACAACCAGACAGGAAGTAGAGGTGGAGCAAGGAGAATAGGAGAATTCTGGGAAGCAGGAAGTTCCCCCACATTCCTGCCCAGACCACCGAAGAAGCAGGATGTGACCTGCCCCGCTGAAAAATGTACCGAGCCATGTGGCTAATATAGATAAGAATAATGGGTTAATATAACTTATAAGAACTAATACTTAGCCTGAGCTAATGGGCCAATCAGTTTATAACCTAATGTAGACTCTCTGTGTGATTTTTTTTGAGACTTGCTGGCTGCGGGAACTGGGCAGGACAGAAACCCCAACAAGCAGGCCCTTCATGTTACACAGCAGTGTCATGAATACAATGGAAGTAACCAACCACTTTCTGATTGGGTTTGAGGTAGTAGATGATGACAATGAAACACTGTTTTCTGGACATTAAAGGGACAGCTATGCCTATGAATTCACAGCAATCGTGACAGTACACTTAAGACCTGTACAAGGCTGGACAGTGATGTCACATGCCTTTAATCCCAGCACTCAGGAAGCAGAGGCAGGCGGATCTCTGTGAGTTCGAGGCCAGCCTGGTCTACAAGAGCTAGTTCCAGGACAGGCTTCAAAGCTACAGAGAAACCCTATCTTGAAAAAACAAAAAAGAAGAGCTGCACAAACTCCAGACATTCAAAGATCTCAGCAGCATGGAGGAGGGAAGTGGGCATGGAGTCCTGGCTGTAACTAAGGAGCTATTGGTAAGAGATACTTGCTGGGAAAGGGAGAGTTTTCCTTACGGGTGTGTTCCATGGTAGGTCACTGTGCTCCAGGCGACAGTCACATAGCAGCACAAACTGGACTCAACAGATTAAAAAGAATAGAAGCACAAAATAGGCTGGGTATGGGGGGCAGTGGATCTGGGAGGAGTTTGGAGAGAAGAATGAATATGATCAAAATATAACATGAAATTCCACCCAAAATTAAAAATACTAAAATAATCAGTACAAGTTACGATTCAAGTTAAGAAATTATGTATACATGTTAGGCAATTATAAGAATTTATAGCTACAAAAGAAAAAATAAATCAGGAAATAACACTGCAGATTATTGTTGTACTTTTGTGTGCATTATAATGAAGTTTTCTATGGAATTACAATGAGGAAAACAACGCAGCTCACAATAGACACATTTTAGGTGGTGTTGCTGAACTTACTCTGTGAAAGCTTTGGTGAACTTAACTCACTCATGTCTCAGAAGTCAAATATGCCTTCAAATGGAGACAAATACAGAAAATACTCCTGCTCCCTCCCCTACCATATGGCCTACTCCATTTTTATGGCCTATAAACTTATCTGCATCAAAGAAATTTCCAGAAAAATTATTTCTAATTTCCTCTTGGTTCACTAGAAAATAGGACGAAGATCATACTTTCTCCCCTTTTTTACCCACCACTTGCAAAATTAAGATTTGGACAACCTAAAAACTATTGTCTTGGTTAGGTGCTATGATGAGATAAAAAAAATACAAGACCCAAACAATTTGGGGAGGAAAGGTTTTATTTGGCTTACATGTCCATATCACTGTTTATCACTGAAGGAAGTCAGGACAGGAACTCAAACAGAGCAGGAATCTGGAGATGGGGTGATTCAGAGGCCACAGATGCTTGCTGCAAACTGGGTTGCTCCCCATGGATTTCTGAGACTGCTTTCTTATAGAACATATGGGTGGCACCAGCCACAATGGGCTGGGCCCTACCCCATTAATCACTAAGTAAGAAAATTCCCCACAGCCAGAACTTATAGAGGCTTTTTTTTTCAATTGAGGTTCCCTCTTCAGATAATTCCAGATTGTGTCAAGTTGACATAAAACTAGCCAGCACAACTATGCTGAATGCTTTTGAGATAATGAAAAACAGACACAGTGAAATAAAGTGAAAACTGGCCCAGAACCCTTAGTCCTTCAGCCATAGTTTGAGATCTAACTGTGCCTGTGTGCTTTGAGGTCTTGAACAAATTGCTTAGCTCCTCAGCTGTAGGCAATCATCTTTAAAGCACATACATAGTGCTAATACCCTACAAATGTATTAAATGTTGGGATTCATGGTGAGGGTGTCATCAGAGCTAAGTAAATGATCATAAGCAAGGAGATATATTCTTTTTATTTTCAAAATTTCACCCCTTAAGTAGAGATCTCTTTGAGGGTGGGAAGTTTAATTAGTTGTAGTTAGAACAGTGGTTAGCACTAAACGCATTAAATATCTATTGAACAACTCAATCAGTAAATTTCCAGCCGAGTGGGGAGATGGCACAGTTGGTAAAATATTCGTTGCTAGAGAATGACTTGAGTTTGCATTTCTAGCAGCCATATAAGAGTCAGGGGCAGCACACAAATCTGTAATGTTGGCGCTGAAGAGGAAGGAAAAGGGCACAGAAAGAGGTGGTGGACCACAGAGTTCCATGGCTGCCAGTCTAGCCAAATTGGTAAGCTTCAATTTCAGTGAGAGACCCTGTTTAATAAAATGTATGGTACATAGATGTTGACCTCTGTCTTTTACACTCACACACACACACACAGATATGTATATATTAGTATACATGTGTCTGCCTTCAAACAGATACACACATATGCATCATACCACACACACATGAATAATAAAATTAAACTAAATTTTTGGTGTATGCAAGGCATAATTTGCTTATTCTGTCTTACAATAACTCAAGGGCAAAATGTTTTCATTATTGTAATAGCCATCAAGATTTTATTTCTGCTATTGTTATTGAAGACTAGTTTAGAAAAAAAATGTGAAACATACTCATTTATCTTTTATATGTGCCATACCTTTAGTTCTTTTGACAGTTTTTCTCATTTGGTGTCAAAAGAAAATATGTGTTGGGGAAAATTCTCTATCAATATTTTGCAGGAACGAAAGAAGCCGAATGAAATACGCTGAGGATGGCTAGAAGGGAAAACGCAACCTAGCTTCTGGAGAGTGTGATTCCTAGTTTTTCACACACACAAATTTGTTCATTTAGGATATGCTCATATTCATCTTCCAGCGTTCCACTGTGATAATAAGTTCCAAAGGTGAAAATAATTGTTTCACCAGGAACATGGATTCTTGCAGGACCTATATTAGTTCTTAAGAGGTCCATTTGCTTAAAGTCAGCATCAGATTCCTTCAGGTCACTTAGTCTCTCCCTCCTCCGTTTTCTCCACGTGAGTGTGACTGCAAGTCCAGGGAGAGCAAGGACTAGTGCTTGAGTTCTGGTTTCCATCTCAGAGTGTTTACATTTTCCTCCAGCCTCCCCTAAAGTGATAGTATATGATTTGCTGAAGTCCCTCCAGTGTAGTGACATCTGTGAGCATTTCTTTGCTTGTTCTTTGTGAAGACATTTCCTTTGAATTTAACCAAGAAACAATCACAACTGGTGATATCTTTCCCCACCCCAGCAAACACAAAAATTAATCATATCCAAGAGGCTGTATTCAACCTGACTCAGGACACAATGCAAATATGCTACAGAGTGTATCTGTACATTTATTTGTTAATGTGTGCAGATATGCTTCATATAAATTAATCCCCCATTTCATTATAAGGAAGGAATTATGTCTGTGGTCAAAGGGTGGTGATGGGGGAGTGCTAATCTGATTTAGCATAGCATGTGAAAAATTAATTGAAAGTCAGAACTCCATAGTGTTTATTATAAAGTAATTTCACACCAGCTCAGGATTAGCATGGTGATGGGTGACAATAGGTCATCAATATGTTAATTGAAAGACAGCATGCTTTGAAAGAGAGAGAGAAATGGGGAGGGAAGAGGTAGGCAGGCTGATTAGAGACCTGTGAGTTGGTGGTGGTGTGGGAGAAAGGGTATGTAAAAAGGCTAGGACCCTGGTTACAAGGACAATCCTTGTAAAATTCAGTGGTTTTCTTTGGGTGGCCTATGTAAAAACTCTTTGTGTTGAGACTGAACTCTGAAATAACCCAAGATTGACATAGTTCAGAATTTCTTCTGGTTGCTTTATCTTTTCAGGGTTGGCTGTCTGGTGGCTAAGGTGAATACTGACATGGATTGATGGGGTGAGGCTGGGTTTAGTGGAAATGGGAGACTCATGCTGAGTCTTCAGGCAAGGAGCCTAAATTCTTTGTTTTCTGAGGCTACATCTGGGCTTGCGGAGAATCTGAGCACTCACCTGGAAAGATGAATTAGCGCCATCAAGGTTGGCGGTAAAGAAAGGGTGACTTTTATTCCTCAGCCTTGGGATTAATAAAGCCAGCAACGGCAGACAAGTATCAGAGAATAGCCTGTCATTCCGCCATCCTGCTGAACGAGTGGCCAAGCCAGCCACCCTGCTGAGCATGCGTTATCTACTGTAACCATTACCTATTTTACCTTGGCACCCAGCCATGCGCTCTGGTCTAGATAGGCAGTACAGGACCACAGCTTGCATGGCAGAGGCGGAACTGAGAAAGAGCCCTTTCTGTTAGTATTTGCATGCAGGAGTGAGATGTTAAAGGTTCACGACTAGCAGATCACGCCTGAGGCAAGGCTCACGGGAGATGCAGTGCAAAGGAAACCTTATATTAATTGCAATCATCACCGAGGTTTAGGTTAGCAGATCCTTAATGATATAAATTTGTAGTTCTGTAATAGTAACCGAGCAGGAAGATTAAAAAAAAAAAAAGAATTGATATGCAATCAGGTCAGGGCTCAGGAAACCAAGTTCACAGAAAGGGATTGGACAGGCCCTATGAACGCTTGCAATAAGGGTGAGCAGCTGTGTGTCTGAAAGTATGAGGGGTGGGGGGTTGACTGGAGCTAGGGGAACCAGTGACTTATTAAAGAGAAGTCATCTTTGGGGATTCTGCAGCTTGTACTGTCAGCCGATGAGTGTGACCTTTCTGCCTGCCCTTCCTTGTGGCAAGCTTGCAACCCAGGCTGACACACAAGCTGCCGCGATATGTTAATTTTAACCCAGCTCTGCCACAATGGCTAATCATGATCTCTAAGACATTTTCACAAGGAAATGCAATCTTTCCAGACGTAACTTTCAGCCCTGTGTAACCCATCGACCTTTCTAATACAGCTCAAAATTAAAATAGGAACCCCCGCCAAAAAGAAAAAGAAAAGAAAAAACAAGAATTCTGGTGTAGAAATGGGAACCCTATAGGGTTGTGAGCCAAGAGGCTGCAGCAGCAGGCCTGACCCCTTCCCCCCCCCATTCCTTCTGGGAGCACGGTTCATTCAAAGAGTATAGCGGGAGGTCAACTGGAAGGTATCTGGAAAAAATTGAGTGAATTCAGAGAGCAGGGGAAGAGTTGGAAATCTGTCAGAGACCTAGGTGTAATTTCAGACATGAGAGAAAAAAAGAAAAAGTAGGCCATGCTAGTGGCTTTCTGAGACCAGGGTCAAGGTTCATTTATTCGAGGACTGAATACATGGGTCACAAGCTCTGGGACCTACTGACGTCAGTCACACGCTTGGAATGTGCAAACCATGAAGTAGGTGCTCGCGGGGTCTGTGGTGAGCAGGGAAGCAGACAGAAGCTTCTCTGCTCCCACTTGTGCTATCCAAGGCCCACTGCGTTTGTGGTTGGTGTCTTGGCTCTCAAAAGGCAGATAGGAACACATACTGTATTAGAATATGTTTTAAATGTTTTGAAATTTTATACATGTATAAAACAAAAATGTGATAGTATGACACCACTTACCCCTCTCACTCCCCTCATATACCCCTCAACATATCCTTCTCCCAACTTCATAGCTTTATTTTCTTAACTCATTAAGTCCAACGAGTGTTGTTCATATGTAGATTGTATGGGGCCATCCACTGTAGAATGGAAAACTTACTAGTGGTCACACCCTCAAAAAAGAATAATTCTCTCTCCCAGCGGGTGACTGCCAATACCGCCTGCAATAAGAGGTAGGACCTGAAGAGCAGTGTACTTCCACCCACGCTGGAACTCAGCTGGTGGTAACCATGGCTGCTGGGGTTTCGTGAGTGCAATAGCCATGTTATATTCAGAAGACAGCGCTTCTGCTCATCCTCAGATCCTTGTAATCTTTCTGCCTCCTCTACTGTGTTGTTCCCTGAGACTTGGTGGGTTAGGGTGTGAGTGGGTTGATAAAGATGTCCCATTTAGGACATAATTTTGTTAGTTAGAGTCTCACTGTGTAGCCCTGGCTAGCCTGGTGCTCACTGTGTAGACTAGGCTGATTCCCAACTCACACAGAGATCCACTGGCTTCTCCTGCTGAGTGTTGCGATGATTTAAGGTGTACATCACCATGCCTAGCTCACAGTTGAGTATTTCTCTGTTAAGGCATGAGTCTCTGCATTTACTACTGCATACTGTAAACAGAAACTTTTTTGACCAAGATTAGGAGTTCAGGTCTTTTGTAGGGACCCATATTTAAATGTGAATTTGCTCCCAGTATCTAAATATGCACAACTGATGTAAATTAATTTCCACCTCTCTCTCTCTCTCTCTCTCTCTCTCTCTCTCTCTCTCTCTCTCTCTCTGTGTGTGTGTGTGTGTGTGTGTGCCTTACAGAACCTGCATATAAACTAGGCCAGCTTTGAGGTAAGTTTTTTCTTTTACTCATGTTCTCTGATACAAACCTACTGGCAAATGGGCCTCTTCCCTTTAGTTTCTGTGTTTCCTGAACTATATTTATTATCATATATACATTTGGAAAATAATTTGTAAATCCCTTTAGAACATTGATAAGAAATTTGAAAGTCTAAGAGTAAGTTTTGACACATTTTTTGGAGATTAAATAATTTCTTGATTTAATTTTTTTAGTAGTTAAGGCATACAATTTATATATTTGAATGGACTATCTTTCAGTACACTTATATATTATAGCTTATTTTAATTTTACCTTATCAGTTTACACTACTATACAGGCTAGTGAGTGCTGTGCATCATCTTCATATACTCTTGTCCCTGTCCCAGCACACTTCTCTGTACGTACTTTTTAGTTTATATTATGCAGAAGAGCATTTTGCTTGTCTCTCTGTGTCTGCATTATTTCAGTTAATATAACATTCCCCAGTTTCATTCATTTTGCTTCAAGGGAAAGAATTTCTTTTTTAGTTTTGGCAATAATTCTCCATCTCTGTGTGTCTTCATGCTGTGCATTTGTCTGTTGGACACTGGCTAATTGCATATCTTAGCTATGGTACGTAGTGCAGCAAAAAAAAAAAAGGGCACATAGGTGTTGCTTCTATGTGCTGACTGCATTCCTGGGATCCATGCACAGGGGAGTCAGGTAGCTAGATTGTCTGGTAGTGCTATTTTATGCTAGTTGTTTTGAATGACATTTTCGTCCTATCCTCCACAGTGGCCATGCTGATTTCCACTCTTAACAGTGTACATACTTGCCAGCATTTCTAACTGGGGTGAGATGTACCTCATTGTGGTTTGGACTTGTATTTCCCTGATGGCAAAGGATGTTTGTGTTTTCTCTTCTCAGAAGGGTCTTCCTCAGATGATTTGCCCTTTTAAAATTGGATCACTTGGGCTGAATCTCATGCTGAATTTCTTTTGTGCAGTTGCTTTATTTATTTATTTATTTGCTCTTTGCTCTTTCCTTGGTGTTTATTCTTTGAGGGACCTGTCATTCAGCTCCCAAATAAATACATGGAGGCTTATTCTTACTAACAAATACCCAGCCTTACCTTGGCTTATTTCAGCCAGATTTTCTTAAATTATCCCATCTATCTTTTGCCTCTGGGCATTTTCCTTTTCTTCTCTAATCTTACTTTCACTCTTACTCCATGAGTGGCTGAGTGGCTGGGTGGCTGCATGACTGGGTGGCTAGCCACTTCCTTTCTTGCTCCTTGATCTCTCCTCTCTTGCTTCCCCATCCCTATTTTTCTCCTGTTTATTCTCTCTGCCTGCTAGCGCCACCTATCCTTTCTCCTGCCTTACTTACTATTGGCCATTCAGCTCCTTATTAGACCAATCATGTGTTTTAGATAGCCACAGTAGCACAGCTTCACCGAGTTAAACAAATGCAACATAAAAGAATGAAATACACATTTGTGATGTGGGATTCCCTTCTGTATGCTGTGAATACCATTGGTTAATAAAGGACGGCTTTGAGCCCATAGCAGAGCAGGGCAGAAAGAGCTAGGCAGGGAAAACTAAAGTGAATGCTGGGAGAAAGAAGGGCAGAATGAGAAGTCATGGAGCCGCCACCAGAGACAGACACAGAACATTGCCAGTAAGCCACAACTATGTGACGATACACAGATTAATAGAAATGGGTTAAATTAATATGTAAGAGTTAGCCAATAAGAAGCTAGAGCTAATGGGCCAAGCAGCAATTTAATTAATATGGTTTCTATGTGATTATTTCAGTTCTGGGTGGCCAGGACAAACAAGTAGCCTCCTACTTCACATTTGCATCATTAAACAAAGGTTCCACAGCATAAACAAATGTAACACATCTTTGACTAATATTCCACAACACTTTTGAGGTTTTTTTTTTTAATATTCTGGGTATTTTTCTTCTATCAGGAGACTATCTGGGAAATGTATTTTCCAGTTCTACAGACTTTTTCTTCCCTCTGCACATTCTTGGCTGGCCGGGAACTTTTAACTTGGCTCTCATCCCATTTTATCAATCCTGATGGGTCTCCGAGGCTTGAATCCTCCCCAGGAACCTATGATAACCTGGTAGCACTAAGTTCTACAAGCTCTCCTCCCAGGGTTCCTTCTAGTGGTTTCAGAGACCCAGTTCCTGCAGTAAAGAATTTCTTCCACTTTGAATTGAGTTTTGTACATGATCAGAGATAGGGAGGGGAGCTAGGAGGCAGCTTCCAGGTTCCTGCATGTGGATCTCCAGTTTGCCTGACACCATGAACTGAAGAGAGTGTACTCTAAACCAGTGGTTCTCAACCCGTGGGTCATGACCCCTTTGACAAACCTCTATCTCCCCAAATATTTACATTATCATTCATATCAGTGAAATTACAGTTATGAAGTAGCAACGAAAATAGTTTTATGGTTGGGGGTCAACAAGGTTGAGAACCACTGAGTTCCCAGATCAGTTCCACATGATCCTGGAGCCTTTGCTATGAGTCCATTGACTGTGTATGTATGAGTATATTTCTAAATTCTCTTATCTGTCTCATGAGTCTGTGTGTCTACTTTTACACCAGTGCTTTGCTGCTTAGGTTATTGTGGTTCTACTTTACATTGTCAAATCAGGCATGTCAATGGCTCCATGCCTTCTTTTTGTTCATGATTTTAGGTTGCCTGATCTATTTCTGTGAAGGATGCCTTTGGTGTTTGGATGGACTTGCCTTGAATCTGTGCATTACTTTGTATGGTACATTATATTCTATATTTTTAAATGCCCTTTTCAAAATATTTATAAAAATTTTCATTATAGGGGGTCTTTCCCTTCTTTGATTAAGTAGATTCCTAGTCTCTCTCTCTCTCTCTCTCTCTCTCTCAGTCTCTCTCTCTCTCTCTTTCTCTCTCTCTCTCTCTCTCTCCCTGTGTCTACTGTGAATGACATTGTTAAGATTTTTTTCTCAATTCTTTAAAAGTATATAGGAAAGCTACCAATTCTTCTATGTTGATTTTGTACCCTGCTGCTTTTTTGAATTCATTAATCAGAGCGAAGGGTATCTTTGCAGAGGTTTAGGGTTTTCTATGTAGAGTCACCTCATCTGCAGACAGGGTTTTTGTCTTTCTTTCCTCTTTCTTCTTTCTTCCTTTCTTCCTTTCCTTCTTTCCTATTTGTATGCCTTTCACTTCTTTCTCTTGTCTAGTCACCATGGTTGGCACTATACTCAGTACTATACTGAACAAGAGATAACAGAGACATTGTTATCTTCTTAGTCTTTGAGGCAATGTTTTCAGCTTCTCCTCCTCTTTCTGTGTGGTATTGGTTGTGGGTTTGTCATATGTAGATGTGTAATGTGCAATCCTTCTATACATCATCTGCTCCGAGCTTCTATAATGAAGGGATGTTGAATTTTTACCAGATGTCTATTCAAATGACCATAGAAGTTCTACCTTTCCTTCATCTCATTGTTGTGTCATTGAGTTGCATGCACTGAGTCCTCCTGTGTGTTCCAGAATTGAAGCCAATTCATTCTTTTGTGAACTTTATGCTATGTATGTCAGCTCTCAGCACTTGGACAGAGCACCTTACGGAAGCAACTGAAAGAAGGTCAGACCTGTTGTGGATCATGTTTTCATTCCATGGTGGCTTTGTCTCACTTCCATGGGCTGCTGTTTAGGCAGAATATTATGGTACCACCCTCTTCTGGCACCCAACACAGAAATAAAAGTGATAAAAATAAACCTTTGAAAAGCCCGTGTTGTTTGGCATCCATGTATCTGCACAATTTCCTAGAGACTCTTGAAATTGATTTCTAACTTTGCTCATTGTGATCAAAAAAGATACAGGCTATGATTTTTATTTTTAAACACTTTTTATGACTTGTTTAGTAGCTTAATATATGATCTATATTGGAGAAAATTCTATGTATTGCTGAAAAGAATATATGTTTTGAAGCTGTTCAATGAAGTGTTTTATAAATGTGCATGTCTATAGTATGATTAACTGATGTTTCTTAACTTTTGTCTGTTTAATCTCTTTATTGATAAAAGTGGGGTGGTAAATCCTCACCTTTGTGCTGTAGCCTATATGTTCTTTTAGGTGTATAAAAGTGGACGCTCCAACAGGAAGCAGCTTCACGTAGATTTGCAAATGTTATATCTTCTTAATTAATCCTTTGATTCTTATATGGTAATTTTTGTTGCTCTTTGATCATTTTTTTTTATTTGAGTTTGTAACTTTTGTGTATAGGTACCTTATTTGATTTAGAATATTATTTCCCATATTTTCAATTTTCCTGTTTCTTTTTTATGGTTTTAATTGAAATGGAATTGCCTCACTTCCTCTCCTTTGTCTCTCCGGCCCATGCCAGCTACCCTTCCTTGAGCCCCTGCCATGCCCTCACCCTTTTTTACTGTAGCAGAAGCAGTTGTTGTTGTTGTTATGTGTATACAAATAAATATAAATATAACATGCTTGGGCTGGCTTTGTTATTTGTGTTGATATGGCTTCAGAGGTGATTACTCTGCATTGGACAACCAATAAAGGGCCTCATCCCTGGGAAAGGCTAGTTATTCTAGTTGCCTGTAATTCTTTGTCTCAGGTTGGGACCTGGTGAAATTACTGCTCTCCCCTTAGTTGTTGATATTGTTCCAGTCTTGTTTATGCAACTATTCCTAGTAGAGACTATTGCACAGCAGACCTCCTAGTATTCATGCTCTTGCAGTCCTTCTGCTCTTCTCTTCCTTCCCTGCTGTTCTCTGAGCCATAGATATAGGAGCTATGATGTAGATGTATGCATTGGGGATAAACTCACCATGACCTTTGATCTCTGCATTGTGTCCAGTTGTGTTTTATTCTGCTACGGTTTCCATCTGCTATAAAGAAAGGCTTCATTGATGAGGGGTGATAGCTATATTTATCTGTGGGTAAAAAAAAATTAGAATGTAGTAAGACATTGTGATGTCCTAGCAAAATATCAGTATTAGATTCTTTTCTAAGATGCCTAGCCCCAGGAAGCTGGCTAGGTTTCTTGCACCAAACATGATTTGCCTCCTATTGAGTGGACATTAAGTCCAATCAGAGAGCTGTTGATTACCACCCAGATATGAGTGCCACTTCCTGAACAGTTATGCATATCTTGTCATGCTGTTCTTTGTCATGGTTTATAGGTGTTACAGCTAAGTACGATTGTTTAATTGTTGCTATTTCTTGGTAACTTGTATAGTATTTTCTGGAACCATGGACACTAAAGTAAAGAGACTTTCAGGTCAGATATAATTCAAATTATCTGAGTCCTAAGTATTCAGTGTCTTCAGAAATGGGGGCTTGTCTTCAGCCCTGAGAGGCCACCAAGAGCTAGCTCAATAATGTATACTGTTTTAGGAGTCACTTTGACAACTCTGAGCAATCCAAAATGAGCTTTCTTATATCTGGTACAGGGTTTTTTGTTAGGTAACTTATGACTGGGGTGAGAAAAAAATCTCAAAAGCATTCTAATTTGAATTTTCCTAATACTAAATGTGTACATATATCTTAAAGGACATTCACTTGGGCTGATAATGATGCCTAAAGATAGACCACTCCTTGGCATTTGCCAAAGGGACTGGACACCCTACTCCACACATGCTTGCTCTGCAGTATTCATAGCTGCCCAATTTACAATGACTGAGAAATGGAAACAACCTAATATCCTTCAGTTGATGAATAGATAATGAAAATGTGGTAAATATGCACTATGGAATGCTATTCAACTGTAAAGAAAAATGAAATCATAAACTTTGCATGTAGACCTAGAAAAGGATATACAGAGTGAGGTAACTCAGAGCTAGAAATACAAATGCCACATATTCTCTCAGCAGAGAATCTTAGTTTCCATCCTCAGATAAGAGTATGTAACATGGAGTAACCACAGAAACAAGAGAAGTATAAAGGGACCATTGGGGGGGCACTTGGGAATGGAATATCAGGAGATAGGTGATATGAAGTGGGAAACAGAATAATGGGGAATAGTCTAATTGTGGAGGCAAGAGGGAAATCAATACAGAAAAAGAGAGAGTACGAAATAATACCAGTTGGACAAATCCCCAAGGATATTATTTTCTATTTCTATTTTGAAATTTAAAAAAATAATTTATATGTATGGATGTTTTGTTTGTGCCACATGCCTCTGGTGCCTGAGGAAACCATAGAGAACATCAATTGTTAATTGCCCAGGCACTCTGGGAACCAAACTCGTTCCTCCAGAAGAGCAGCCAGTGCCCTTAACCACTGAGCCATCTCTCCAGCTCTGTACCTTTGTAGTTTTCAAATGGTAAAGTGAGTTTCTTGTAGGCAGTATAATGAACCCACTTCCACCCCTAAAATCCATTTGGCTAGTTTATTATCTTTTATTTGGAGAATTTGGTCCATTTACATTAAAGGTTTTTTATGTGCTTTTCATTTTTTTTTTTTACTTTCTTCTAGTTGTTTTCAATATTCACACATTCTTTCTTTTGTATTTCCTGTTACTTAGCAGCTTACTTTTCTATGTCTTCTTTTATATGCCCATTCTTCTAGTAGAAGACATAAAAGACCTGGTCTATTATGGTGGTAGGTATCCCTTTTCACTTTTCAATTCTGGACATAGGCCTCCCAAAGGCAACTTTTATGAGCTGCTCTAGTGGCCAAGAATTTCCTCAATTTTTACTTATCTGTGGAAGGATTCAATTATTCTTCATTTCTGTAAGATAACCTAGTTGGATATAGTAACCTAGATTGGAAGTTAATTTTTTTCAGGACATGGAATACATTACTCCAATCTCTTTCTTTGCAGGGTTTTCAGGAAGAAGGTGTCATTTGTCTTCATATATTTTCCTTAAGTGTGACTTGCAGCTTTTCCCCAGTTGATTAAGAGAAAAATCTCTTTGTCATGCAATTTTGCCAGTTTGATTACACACACACACACACACACACACACACACACACACACACATGGTCATATCTGTTTGAAGTTCTATACACCTTCTATATATGGCTGTCCACGATTTTTCTAGAATTAGGGAAGTTTTTGTCGCTCTTTCATCAAATATATAATGAAGTCTTTAACTTTATTTCTGATGGAGTGAATATTTTATTATTTAATGGCACCCTAAAGAAATAAATAGCTCCACTCTTTCTTGGTTTACATAGGGATGTATTATTTCAAAGACATATTATCTTTCTTCAATCTTGAATGTTCCTTCTTCTGTATGTTTGTTGAGATGTTCAACTAAATTTTTTATTTAGTTACCAAACTCTTTATTTCCAAGGTTTACTTACATTATGCACATGAATTATTTTTTGCTTTATGTAAGTATGTGTAGTAAGGTGTACAGTGTCCCTGAAGCCCAGGAAAGTATGTTTGATTCCCTGGAACTGGAGACAGTTGTGAACCACCATGTAGGTGCTGGAAACTGAACCTGGGTCCTCTGCAAGAGCAGTCAGTGCTCTTAACTGCTGAGCCATCTCTCCAGGTCCCATTTCCAAAATTTTTTTGTTGCATTCTCAAAGTTCTTTATCTCCTTGTTGAGTATCTCATTCATAGCCTACATTAACTCCTAATTTCAGTTAACTTGATTTATGTATACCCTCTGGATTTCTGAGTTGCTTATAATAATTCATTTTTAAGGTTATCTTTCAAGCATTCATGTATTCTTAAGTCTAGATATTTTGGATGTGTCAAGATTCTTACATTTTTCATATTTCTTTTTTTCTATGTTAAAATTTGCACATCTAGTGGACTAGATACTTCTTATCAAAGTAGTAACTAGAACTAACCCTTCTTCACTTATGAGATCACTGAGAGGCTATATTCAGGGTGATATGGCCACAAACTTGTATAAGATATCTCAACTATTTTAAAGGATAGCTTGAAGATTATGTAGCTTTATTTTGCAAATATATTGGGTTATTAGCTTTGCAATGTTGGCTTTATTTCCAAGAGTGCACTGTAATGTATTGACCTATAGCTCTTTTGGCTCTTGATTAGCAAGTTCACGTGTAGTGTATACAAAGATGGGGTATCTATGATCACTTAAGATTAGGGACACTTTAGCAGTTGAAGTAAGTATGGTATAGACAGCAGAGTATGCGGGTGCACACTGGGTAGCTACTACAGAGAGACTGGTGGCCTCTGTCCAGTACTTGATTTCCTTAGACACTCTTGATATTGTTTTCACTTGCTTGTCAGGGTCCCTGCATTAGTTATATCTACAGTGATAAGGATCTGGAAGCATTTACCTTTAACCAGGCCATAGTGTAGATTCCCATGTTTCACAGGAGAGAAGGGAGCTAGAGCCCCAGGAGCTCCCTTGTAGTCCTCACAGTTAGTTGGTTCTGGTGTGGAGGAGTGGAGGTGATCTGTACTGGCAACTGCACGAGTGTGGTAGGCGTAGATGCAGGGTGCCTATACACACCTGCTGTGGGAGTTCCTACCTCAGAATGGGGAACATGCCCCCCCCAGGTAGTATTGCCAGTGAGTGAGCAGGAATGGATTATGGCTGGAGCTAGGAGAAGTTCCCCTGGGTATGCCCTGCCTATAGGCAGGATTAAGGTGGTGACCAGTACTTTCTCCTCATAACTCTTTCAGCTGCAGTGCCTATGGGAGTTCAGGACAATGAAATGCAGCCTGTACCAGGCAACATTTCTCTCCAGATCCCTTTAACAACTACTAATGCTTAAAACATTTCTAGAAATCTCTTGGCCCAGGGAAGGGGAGTGGAGCACAAAGGTGGTTGGTCCTGCCTCATGTTGGTGTGCCAGATTTTGTTGACTCCTCAAGGAAGGCCCTACCCCCTCTGAAGAGTGGATGGGAAGTGAGAAGGGGGAAAGAGGGAACAGGAGAAGGAGAGGAAGCAGAAACTGGTGTTAGTATGTAAAATGAAAATTAAATTTTTTAAAATAAAAAATATGAAGAAAAATAGAATGAAATACAAAAATAAGAGTGAAAAACAAACAGGTTATAGATTTGAAAGAGAGCATGAAAGGGTTTATGGGAGAGTTTGGAGGGAGGAAAAGTGATGTGGGAGTCCCCTCTGTGTGTTGTGACTACCATAAATGGATGAAGAAACTGCCTTGGCCTGTTGATAGGGCAGAACTTAGGTAGGCAGGGAAGATGGAATTGAATGCCAGGAGAAAGAAGGGCAGAGTCAGAGACGCTATGGACCCGCCAACCAGAGATAGACATGCTGAAACATTGCTGGTAGGCCATGACCTCATGGTGATACACAGATTAATGGAGATAGGTTGAACTAATATGTAAGAGTTAGCCAATAAGAAGTTAGCGCTAATGGGCCAATCAGTGATTTAATTAATACAGTTTCTGTGTGGTTATTTCAGGTGTAGGCTAGACAGGAAACTAGAAAGAACAAGCGGTTCTCTCCTTCCAACAAAAAGGAAGGAGAAAAAACAAATAAAATAACTCAAAAGTAAGACCATGTGAACTGCTTTTCTAAGGCAAGGTTGCTGTGCAGAATTGAGGCTATATGTCTAGCAAGGCAGCCAGGCTATGGAAGCTATCAAACTTCTTAGTACCTGCAATGTTCAGTACCTTTGTTGATACTGCCTGCTGGAATCTTTTTCATGTTAATCCTTAAAAAGGAGACTCCTCTTCTCCAGACTTTGAAACTGTGGTGGCAGGACTCTCATCCCACCTGGAGTCCCTAAATCAGCAGTTCTCAACTTGTAGGTCATGACTGCTTTTGGGGTCAAATGACCCTTTCACAGGGGTCACATAAGATCATATGAAAACTAGATACTCACATTACAATTCATAAAGGTAGCAAAATTTCAGTCATGAAGAGCAACAAAAATAATTTAATGGTTGGGGGGTCACTACACAATGAGGAACTGTATTAAAGGGTCATAGCATTAGAAAGGGTAAGAACCACTGCTATAAATGATAAGGAGACTCTCTGTATTTTCATTATTGTTTTGACTCAGTCAAGTTACAGATGGGCTGGAAGGGCTGCCCTCCAATTTCACAGGTTACCTGAAGCATCCTGATGGAGGGACCCAAACTTTGAACTTGGACTCTGAAAATGTGTGATTTCTGTTTCTGCCAAGAAATATCTAAGAGCTGAGTATGGGACCTCTGAGGAGCAGGCCTGAGCCAGGACCTCTATCAGAGCAGACCCAAGGCAGCAATCTCAGGAGAACGGGCTCCAAGCAAGCCATCTCCATGGGAGCAGGCCTGAACAACCTCTACTACTGCAGAGAGAAGCCTTTGAGCGACCTCCAGGAACATGGAGTGACCAATTGCGTGATTAGAACAGTGGCCCTGACTGCACCATGAAGAGCAACCATCTGAGTCTTGGATCCACTGGCATCTGGAAGATTGATCACGACAGAGAGCCCCAACAACACCAATCAGAGGAAAAGATGGGTAGACAAGGTAAGAACACACACAACACCAAAAGAGCAACACAACACCAGTAAAAACTAATGACCTTACAACAGCAAGACTTGAACAACAAAATGTAAATGAAGCAGAAGAAAATACCTAAAAAATAACTTTAGGAGAATGTTTGAGGCCCTTAAAGAGGAAATGAAAAATTCCTTCAAAGAAATGGAGGAAAAGAAAAAAAAAAGGAAGACATCAGCAAATCCCTTAATAAAAACCAAGAAAAAGCAATCAAACATATGAAAGAAACTATTCAAGACTTAAAAACTGAAATAGAGACAATAAAGAAAACACAAGTCAGGGTATTGCAGAAACAGAAATCATGAGACAATGATCAGGAACCACAAATGCAAGCATAGACAGCAGAATACATGAGATGGAAGAGAGAATCTCAAGTGCTGAAGATACAATATAGGAAATAGACTCATCAGTCAAAGAAAGCATTAAATCTAAGAAAAGTTTAACACAAAATATCCAGAAAATATGGGACACCATGAGAAGACCAAACCTAAGAATAATTTGTATAGAAGAAAGAGAAGTCCAACTCAAAATAAATATATATATTTAACAAAATCATAAAAGAAAACTTTCCCAACCTAAAAATATCCCTATGAAGATACAAGAAGCTTATAGAACACCAAATAGACTGGATCAAAAAAAGTTCCCTTGCCATATAATAATCAAATCACTAAACATACAGAGTAAAGAAAGAATATTAAGAGCTGCAAAGGAAAAAGGCCAAGTAACATACAAAGGCAGACCTATCAGAATTACACCTGAATTCTCAATGGAAACATTGAAAGCCAAAAGGTCCTGGGGAAGTATTATGCAGACATTAAGAAACTATGGTTGCCAGCCCAGACTACTATACCCAGCAAAACTTTCAATTACCATAGAAGGACAAAACAAAATATTCCATGACAAAACCAGATTTAACCAATACCTAGCAGCAAACCCAGCACTATACAAAGTAGTAGAAGGAAAACTCAAACCCAAGGAAGTTGGCTACATCAACAAAAACACATACAATAGATGATCTCACAGTAGCAAATCCCAAAGAAGGGAAAAACACACAAAATAACGTCACCAACAATGAAAACTAAAATAATAGGAGATAGCAATCACTGGTCATTAATATCCCTTTTATAAATGGACTCAAATTACCTATAAAGAGACACAGGCTAACAGATTGGATATGAAAACAGAATCCATCCTTCTGCTGCATACAAGAATACAAGAAATACGCCTCAACCTCAAAGATAGACATTGCCTCAGAGCAAAGGGTTGGGAAGAAAATTTCCAATCAATGTACCTAAGAAACAAGCTGGTGTAGATATCCTAATATCTAATAAAATTGATTTCAAATGAAAATCAATCAAAAGAGACAAAGGGCAGGAGAATTCTGGGTAGAAGGAAGCTCTTTCTCCAGTCCTGCCCAGACTACGAAAGAAGCAGGATGTGACCTGCCCCGCTGAAAAAGGTACTGAGCCATGTGGCTGACATAGATAAGAATAATGGGTTAATATACGTTATAAGAGGTAATACGAAGCCTGAGCTAATGGGCCAATCAGCTTGTAACTTATGTAGACTCTGTGTGATTTTCTCTGGGACTAAATGGCTGGGGACCAGGCAGGACATAAACCCCGACAAGCGCCCCCTCATGTTACAAATGGCCACCCAACGTGTGGATAACTGCATCTACAGAAAGCCTGAGAAAGCTTGGGAAAGAATAGAATAAAGCATGTTTTCTTGGTAGCAGCAGTTTCTTGGGTCTGCTCTGCTTGCCAGAGGCAAGCAAGCACTTTCATCTAAGAGAGGCTTCCTTACTCAGCTTTAGCTGTAAAGCCTTGCAGCTCTTTAAGAGGTCCTGACAAGAAACATTTAAATAGTGTTGATAAAAAGCTGACAGCATGCTTTTTGGTTTTCTGCAATAGCAGGAAAAAAAGCTGCACCGCTTTAAAATGCCAGCTTTCTGGGCCGTCCTGCCAGGGCAAACTCTGACTCTTTCAGGCAGGCGGTCCAACTACAGAGCATTTGAGTGTGGTTTGTGAGCACACTGCTGCAGCTTGCTTGCTGGCAGGGACCTTGAAATGCCATAGAGTTGTGGCAATAAACATGGCTACAGCCGGTACCTCCGCCATGAGGCTGGAATCGCAGAAAGCTAAGGAATGGGCTGGATCCAGCCATCAAAGCCACGGCTTTCATCCTACCCATATTGCTTGGTAAATTAAAGACTCATGTGGTCAGAAAAAGAGAGATATACAGTAAAGAGAGATTCAAAGAAGAAGAAAACCTCTAAATGGTTTACAGTGTGTTAAAAATATATGCAGGCTAAAGGTTAAAGTTATTAAAATACAAAAAAGAAAGAAAGAGAGTAGTTGGGTGTGGTGGTACACACCTTTAATCCCAACACTTGGTATACAGAGGCAAGCAGACCTCTGTGAGTTCAAAGTGTGGTAGCACATGCCTTTAATCCCAATGCCTGGGAGGCAGAGGCAGACATATCTGTGTCAGTTCAAGGTATGGTAACACACACCTTTAATCCCAAAGCTTGGGAGGCAGAGGCAGACAGACCTCTGTGAATTCAAGGCATGGTGGCAGACACCTTTAAACCCAGCACTTGGGAGGCAGAGGCAAGTGGATTTCTGAGTTCAAGGACAGCCTGGTCTACAGAGGGAGTTCCAGGACAAAGATACACAGAGAACCTGTCTCAAAAACTAAAAGTAAAAATAAAAGAAATAGAGGTTAAAGTAAAGCCACATAAAGATGGAAAACACACAGAGAATCTGAATACTGCATGTTATTCTCTCTTTGAATTGTTAGATGCTGAGGAAGGAGCAACAGCTGCTAAAAGATTTTTGCTTATAAATGCTGCTGAATTAATCCAAGATAGGTATTTTGAAAATACCTTGACTTCAAAATTGAAGTCAAAAGATATGTGACTTTGGAGAAGAGATTTTGCTTTTGTTTCCACAGGAAATGAGAGGCTGTGGATTCATTCTGAGTTAAGAAAAATCAGGTTTGGTCAAGGAAGACCACCTGAGAAATCTCTGGTAGGAACAGATGGCCCAGATGACAGAGTTCTATATCCAGAACAGGTTCAAGACTGCTGCTTGAGATGATCAAGACTCACAGGATACTCCAGTCAGGACTTGATCATAACTCTAAATTTTCTTTAGGTCCCCATAAGATTATCAGCACCCCCAACCAGCTGGAAGTAGCCTGGAATTCTATACCCACATTCCCAAAAAATGGACTATGGATAGTTTCCTTTGTTTAAAAAAAAAAGAGGGGGAAGTGGTGTGGGAGAATTGTCTGTTTTCTGTCAATCTTGCTCTAAATAAACTCTGATTGGCCAGGCAGGAAGTATAGGTGGGTCAACCTGACACGAAGTAGAGGTGAGGCAATGAGAACAGGAGAATTCTGGGTAGAGGGAAGCTCTTTCTCCAGTCCTGCCCAGACCACAGAAGAAGCAGGATGTGACCTGCCCCGCTGAAAAAGGTACCAAGCCATGTGGCTGACATAGATAAGAATAATGGGTTAATATATGTTATAAGAGCTAATATGAAGCCTGAGCTAATATGCCAATCAGTTTGTAACTTATGGAGACTCTCTGTGTGATTTTCTCTGGGACTAAATGGCTGGGGACTGGGCAGGACATAAACCCCGACAAGCACCCCCTCATGTTACTAAGGGCATTTCATATTAGTCACAGGAAAAAAAAATCCATCAAGAGGAAATCCAAATATTGAACATCTATGCCTCAAATACAAGGGCACCCTCATATGTAAAAGAAATACTACTAAAGCTTAAATCATACATTAAAACCCACACACTAATACTGGGAGACTTCAACACTCCACTCTTACCATAGGACAGGTCTGTCAGACAAAAAATTAACAGAGAAATTAGGGCACTAACAGATGTTATAACTCAAATGGATGTAATAGACATCTATAGAACATTCTATCCAAACATTAAAAAAACCATCTTCTCAGCACCTCATGGAACCTTCTCAAAAACTGAGCACATACTAGTTAATAAAACAAACCTCAACAGATACAGAAAAGAAAATGGAATAACCTCATGTATCTTATCGGATCACCATGGATTAAAATTAGAATTCAATAGCATACTAGTTCCAGAAAGCTCACAAACACATGGAAATTAAACAAGGCTCACCTGAAGCATCAATGGGTAAAGGAAGAAATAAAAAATGAAATTAAAGACTTCCTAAAATTCAATGAAAATGACCACACAACATACCCAAATTTATGGCACAAAATAAAAGCAGTGTTAAGAGGAAAAGTTCATAGCACTAAATGCCTACATAAAGAAGCTGGAAAAATTCCACACTAGTGAATTAACAGAACATTTGAAAACTTCAGAACAAAATGAAGCAAACTCACCTAAGAGAATAAGACGGCAGGAAATAAATTGAAAGCTGAAATCAACAAAATAGAAACAAATAATACAAAGTCTCAATGAGACAAAGAGTTGGTTCTTAGAGAAAATCAACAAAATAGACAATCCTTCATCCAAACCTACCAAAAGGCTGAGAAAGAATATTCAAATTAACAAAATCAGAAATGAAAAGGAGGACATAACAAGAGACACAGAGGAAATACAGAGAATCATCAGGTCATATTTTGAAAACCTGTACTCCACAAAATTGGAAAACTTGAAGGAAATGGATAACTTTCTGGATAAATATCACTTACCAAAATTATATCAAGACCAGATAAGCAAATTAAACAGACCTATAACTGTTCAAAAATAAAAGGTCATCAAAAGTCTCCCAACCAAAAAAAGCTCAGATGGTTTCAGCTCAGAATTCTACAAGATTTTCAAAGAAGAACTATTACCAATACTCCTCAAATTTTTCCACAGAATAGAAACAGAAGGAACATTGCCAAACTATTTCATGAGTCTATAATTACTCTGATACCCAAACCACATAAAGACATTACTAAGAAGAAGAATTACAGACCAATTTCACTCATGAACATTGATGCAAAAATACTAAATAAAATACTGGCAAATTAAAAGTATTAGTAATGAAAAAATTATTTTGCAAGTCATAGGGTCATATATCTGAGAAGAACATCAAAAATATTTGTGAAAATCTTACAACCTAATAGTAAATTTTGTATAATTTAAAAGTTATCCAAAGGATCATAGTATACAACACATATACACACACCACATACCACACATGCACCACATATACATATAAAACCACACACATGCACATGCACCACATACCAAACACCACATACACATGCATACATATCACCTAACACACATATGCACCACACATGTACACACACCACACAGACACATGTACAACATACCAAACACCACACACGACATGCCACACACACATGCACCACAATGCACAGACTACACATGCACACACATGGACAACATATCAAACACCACATATACATGCACACACACTACATACCACACACACCACATAATACCACGTACATCACATAAAACACACGCATGTATATACACCACACACACATACAGGAACCACATATCACAGCACACACATAACCAATATGCACATAAAATGTCACCTAGCATCCCTTACAGTTATAGAAATGAAAAGCAAAACTTTAATGAGAAGCTATGTCATGCCCCCTTGTAACCAAGGGCACAGGAAAAGCTAAATGTGGAGGAACTGTAATCTTCCTACTCTGCTCATGGGAATTTAAAATGATGAACCTACTACAGGGATGAACAGCAATAACCCCCTAAAGGAATGGGGTTGAAAATCTAATCTATTCTTGTGTCTATACTTAAGACAAATATCATCCACATAAAACTAACACAGTTCTCCTAATAGTGCTGTTCTTGGTAGCTCCAAACTGGACACCTCTCAAGCCCATCCAATGCTCGACAGAAGAATAAAAAATAGTATAACTATCTAATGTAATGACTGTGAGTGGTGAGCACGGGCTACAATGGGTGAACCTGGAATGAATTTCTACTCAGTGTGAGAAACTGACCCCAAAGACCACGCAGCATACAATCCCTCTTATATGAAAGGTACAAATCATGGAGATCCATAGAGAAAGTACACGAGCTGCTGCCTAGAGCTGAGAGAATAAGGGAGAATTGGCATGATCCTTCTTCTGTAAACACCCCCGAATTTGGCAGCTGCAAACCCTTTGCCCATCCTGTAGGCCCTTGAATTATATGCTTCGCATGAGTCAGTGTGCAGTATATGAGCTACCTCTGCTTTAGGGTGGGACATGAACTCAAGACGTTGGTAAGGACAGACTAATAGAACATTTATCACAGATCATGGAAGTATATATTGGTTCAGCCCCCAAAGTACTTGGTACAGTCTACAAAAGTTGAACTCTGTGATGCAGTGATGTTCTTCTAAAAGACATATGTATCTTTGTGTATAAGTGTGTTCATAGCAGCATCATTCTTCATGAAACCAGGAAACAACTCAAGTGTTCATCCGTAGAATAGATGGGCTATACTAACATTAAATATCCTCCAAATATGTTAAAACCCCTTTAAATTTCAGGTTCTCTCATTCTCTACTATATCGTTCGAACTGTGTGTGTGCTTTGCCTGTAGTAGGGTGCCACTTGAGGGCGAGTCTAAAGCCCTCAGAGCATTCTCCAAGTCACCCAGAGGCTCACTTTTTCATAGGTTGAGCTAATACTGGCCAGCAGTTTTTTAGTGAGCATACGTGAGCCTTTCAGATGTCCAATGCAAATAAGGGTCCACAGTCATGTGTATTCAGGTAACAGTGTTAAATAAAGCCCTTTATGTTGAAACTAGCATACCTAAGACTTTTCTGGAAGATTAGCTGAAGACTCTTGTATTGTTTAGTTGCTTTAGAGCCCAGGAATGACTTTTGAAAAGGAATTGAAATTTTGTTCTCATACTTGATCAAAACAGAAACAAAAACAAAACCAAACAAAACAACTGAAAGAAAGAAAAACAAACCTGATACTTTAAAGAACTAGTCTTTCTTGAAAACAATTGAGAGACACTAATGTACAACAATTCTGGTTGTGAAGCTGTTAAATGAAAGACTAAGAAGTTATAAACCAGTCACAAAGTGACTCAATTCACTAAACACGCGAAAGCAAAGAGTAAACATGAACTGAATCTGTCACTCCCTGAACACTATTTATGCCCTTGACTCAACGTTCTACATTTGGAGAAATCCTGCTCTCCTGCAAATCTGTCTTTTCTAGGCCCAGTCTGCTCTGCAGAAATCTTGATTTCACATTCCATCATCTGAGGGTGTCCCTTTTTTGTGAGCAAAGCTGGATGCCACCCTCTGTTGTGTTTCCTGTCAGCCTGTGAGGCAGACTGTGCTCAGTACTTCGTTGACTGAGTAATTTAAGACATAGAAGAAATACAGACGCCTAACATTAAATATCCTCCAAATATCTTAAAATCCCTTTAAATTTCAGGTTCTCTCATTCTCTACTATATCGTTTGAACTGTGTGTGTGCTTTGCCTGTAGTAGGGTGCCACTTGAGGGCGAGTCTAAAGCCCTCAGAGCATTCTCCAAGTCACCCAGAGGCTCACTTTTTCATAGGCTGAGCTAATACTGGCTCTACTACTTGAATCCTCGCACTGAGAAGTCATGCCATCCTCTGTGGGCAGCAGCCCCCGCTCTCTGTATGTGTGTATGCTCCATGTATTTGCTTCTTTCACAGAGAGCTCTCGTCACCTCTTGTCTCTTTCCCTGTATGACCTAGCATCTCATTGTCTACTCGCCAAAGGTTTACTGAGTCATGTTCTAAAACAATTCCTGTTTTCTGCACTCATATTTCTTTCTCACTCTTCAACAAGAATGTCTATTTGATTTCTCTGGATCATAGTCTTGTGTCCTTGAGGCTCTCTATGCTCTTCCCCCGCTTCTCAGAGTCACGTTTTACATGAACGTGCAGAGGCAAGCGTTTCAAAGTCTTCACAGAATGCAGCCCTTTCTTTCAAGATATAATTAGAAACAATGCTATGAAGTGGGTAGAAATGTGCAGACATGGCACGGTCTGTGTAGACTATCCCATCCTTTCCGAGTCAACCACTCAAGGGTGTTTGAACCGAACTGCTGACTTCCTAGCCGCTTTGCTGGTGTGTGGACACATTGCTTTACATCTGTGCCATAGACTGGTGAAAGCACTTTGTATTTAATTTCAGCCAAGCACTCAGATATAAAGACGTAAAGAAACGGGAACAAATGTTTATTTTCCCACTTCTTTTTCTTTAAGATAAATAATCAATTATCTTCGCACTCTAACATCCCATGAGAGCTTTCATGTGGTAAGTTGGACACTCTATTCTGGGACATGCGCAAGGTTCATTCCTTCACACTTTAAGTCATCAGAGGCTGAGCAGCATCTTAGCTCGCCAGGGGCTGGGCTAGATGGTGCCACAGTGATGGCTGGCCACATCCAGCTTTCCCCTTTTCCTGAGGCTATGTCGTTTCACCCCTTTCCTGAGTGTGCCCTTACTAATTGTTTACTACCTCTTGTCGCAAAAACAACAGAAAGACCAAACATACCAACCAATCTGGGAAGAGAAAACTTTCCTTAAACGTCTTTTAAACTCAAGTGTTTCTATGTGACTTTTTTCTCTTCTGTCTGTTTACTTCAAAATTACCTGAAAGACCTCCTCGAAGAGAAGAGCCCTGAGTTAGGCCGAGCTTTACCACATGGCACCGAAACACCTCTGAGCTGACTTATTTTCAAGGATAATAAAATTTTGTGTGAGGCATTTGGTGTTGTGGGATTCAGAAAGGTTATCAGCCAAGCGTTTATAATAAAAGTCCTCTGCGTTTCCCCTCGCGCACACTGGGAAGATGGGAGTGCTAGCAGTCTGACATTTCTGTCAGAACTGGTATTTGAACCACTGGATGATTCTGACAAATGCCATGGCTGTCACTGGCTCAGTTTTAATTACACCTGACTGAATCTTTCAATGACAGCAAGCAGAAAACTTAATTAGACTCGAGAGCGTGAGCTGGCTAGAGGATACCCAAAACAGTGTACACTGACATAGTGACCACATTACAATCCAGCCTTCCAGAACAATTTCTACATGATTTCCCAAGGCTTCTAAGATTATTTAAATTTGAACTGCTCTAGAGAGTACTTTATATTTATGCATTTATTTCATAAGTCATTTAGTTGTATAAGACAGTAGGTAGAATATAGAAATATAAATGGAAAACAAAAGGAGTCTTTCCTTCCCTGGGTATCAGCAAGTGCACATGCACATGCAAACACATTTGCACACATACATGCACATACACACATGCATACATTACTGGATGACAGTTCTGTATCCAAGAAAAAATGGTATTAATGTTTCCATCTTAAATTACCATCAATTTTCAAGGTCTGCATGTTATTTCTCTTTTAGTGATGCATTTTTATGAAAATACAAACTAGCTGGCTGTGATGTCATACTGTGAATATGCTTTAATTAAGATTAGCCATGTCTTGCTTGCTAGCTGGAGAAAAGCATCGTTGTCTTAAGAGAAAGACCTTCACTGAATCACTGCCCTTCCCTGCAGTGCTAATGGGATCCTGTTTGAGAGATCACAACTCCCTCTGTGGCTCGAGCCCAGTTCCCCCTACTTTTCAAACTGTGCCTGCACAGAGGGAGTAATCATCTGTCCTCACTCACTCGGGCTAAGCAGTTCAGAAAGAGTCGGACTGAATATTGAGTTTTGTCAAACATAAAGGACGGTACTCAATGGTGTTTTATAAATAAAATATGCCAGTGCTTGACAAGACTGAACTCTCATCCTGATGACTCAGCCCAGACGCAGGACCTTCCTGTCTTGTCAGCTGTCTAGTTTGATTCTGCTGCCACTGTCATTGCTGCCTGTAAGTTCAGTGACGCCTGTGGAACGGAGTATTATTGGATACTGATTGACTACTTGGGTAAAATAACAGCCCAAGGGGGTGCTGCTTCTAAAGGAAGGCATGGCAGCGTAGGGCTTTGGACTTTTCTCCAGGGGTTTCTGTGAGAATAGCTGTAAATTTCTTGCTTTCAGGGATACTAAAATGCCACAATGTGGCCAGGTTAACCTGTTAGATGCCGGAGTTACTTGTTGTGTGACAGTATACAAGTGTAACTTTGAGTCAGTAGTCTATAGAGAAGAAAAAAACCTTGGGTTCATCTGTAGGCTAAGGAATAGTAGCTCCGAAGATAAACTTGCTCCTGAATTATGTCTCAGGATGTGGCACTGCCACCGTTGGTTTTAAGTGTTGTGTGTTGTCAAGACTTATTGCTCACAGAGCCATTTAGAAAGTGTCTAGAGAACTGCTCGGCTTTTATGTATGAAAGACAGGCTCTTTGGACAGTCCTGGGAAGAAATGCAGAGGATCGTTGGCAAGGTTCTGTTCCCAAACTTCTAGGACTGGAATAGAATTAAAATTGGAACTCAAATAAGGTGAGGTTCCATGGAGCAAGTAAATATAAAGTATTTAAAAGAAAATGCTACAGATGACAGAAAAGTGCAAAAATTGTTCCTGACATGAATAATTCACCAACTCTCCGATGGCATAAGTCACTTACTAATGTGCATTGCTTGCCATTTAATAGTGGCTGTATCTGAAGAAATATGGAAATTGGAATATTTTAATAACTTTCTATATGAAAGATGATGAGACTGCCTAAATGATTAAGAGGAAGATATGTTATAATGAACTAAAGCCACTCGAGTGTAAGGTAATTTTAATTCAAATCTCCATCTGCTTATGTATAATTAAGACTCATTTAACAAGTTAATGCTTAACAGAGAGAGCTGATAAGTTTGGTATTAAGGATCTTAAGAGAAGTAAATTAAACTGTCAGGGTTGAACTGGTCTTTAGTTTTAATTTCTTACACCTGAACCTTGTCTGAATTTCAGGGACCACTTTTTTTTATCTCCAGCATTGATTTCAGCATGAAGCCGAAGACAAAGCGGGGGGAGGGGAGCAGAGTATCTCTTTATATTTTAATTTGGGGGAGCCCACCCTGTCTTAGGTATGACAGCATCTTGACTGATATGAATATTTATATACTTCGTACCATGTGTACAGCACCTGTGTGAGGCTAGGGTGGCGATTTCAAAGCCCCGAAATATTTATGCACACTTGAGACTGGCAGTGGGGTTAAATAATCTCAGAAAATCAGAAGAAAGCCTGTGGCTGTCCAGAGAGGCGGTTTTGATCCTTTGTGAGCTCATGGTCTTGTTGCTTGGCCATGCTTTGTTTCTAAACTTTCTGCCAAAGGAGGTTGGGGGGGAGTGAGGCTCACAAATGTGACGTCAAATTTTGCCTTCAAGTGTGAGGATTCAGTTCCCTGGGAAAGGTTTCTTGTGTCTGAGGCAGATGAATGGACTTTTCCTTTCACACCCTGGAACACTGAGGAGACAGAAGTAGAGCAGGCTATTTGAGGACGCCTGTGGCTTTCCCAGCAGGAGCCCCACAAGGCAAAGCTTAGCAACCCTGTTAGCATCAGGCCCATGCTGTGAGGCCACAGGGCTGAACCTGAGGTTCTTTGTCACTGCCAACCTTAACATGTGGGTTGTCGCAGGCCATCCAGAAGGGACAGCTTCTTAAGATAAAATTTCATAAATCAGACAGACAGAGAGAAAGAGAGAGAGAGAGAGAGAGAGAGAGAGAGAGAGAGAGAGAGAGAGAGAGAAAGATATTAATCGCTGATACTCGAGCATTGTCAAGTACTCCCAGGCTCTCCCTTTCTGAGATACACTGATTCATTTCTTACTTACGAGCTAAGAAGTATTTCTATGCTTTATCTTACTGACTCTTAAAGGGGAAGTTATTTGTCCAAGTTCATGGAATTAACAGAAAGGTGGGTCTAGTATATGTCTTTTATTTCGTTGTTCTTTCTATATCACACTGTTTCTTGCATCTGTCTGTTCAAAGTTTGACACACATACTATTTATACAACGATATTGTTTTTCTATAAACATGGTCATTATACACAACGGAAATATACAAATATTAACATTTATTTTACTTTATACTTCTTGAAATATGTCTCCAATAGCACATAGATATGTACTAGAACTTTGAAACTGTATAGGAATAAACTCTACACATAAAGTAACTGGTCATGCTTTTGCAAACAAAGACTATTTCCTTGGATAAGAACTAGACATAGTGTTTCCAGGGAGTTTTCATCCATTAGATTATTGAAAAAATTTTAAGCATATTCATATTCAAGAGTCAATTCATTACAAAACTGCTGCCCCAGTAATAGACTTCCTTGCTATATCTAGTCACTAGAACTAGGTAGATGGTGAGAAGTAGTGAGATTTATGTTTAAAATGCCCATCCCTGCCATTGGAGTGAATATTCTCATATACTGTCAAGCGTGTGACTGTTGAAAAGACACTGTCTAGAAAGATCAAAGCTGGCAAATGACACCCTACACCCAGTCTGCTGTATTCCTTGGGAAGAAACTGGGGGAATTTGGGTAACAGTGGCAGAAAACGCGGGTGACAGCTGAGACTCCAGTCTAATAGCAAAATGAAATAGGACACGTTGAAAAGAAGAACAAGAAGAATCTAGATTCTGTCTCCGAGGGATTTGTCAGTGTGTGGCTAGAGAGGGAATGTGTCAATGAGAAGGAATAGAGCCATGTTTAAAGCAGAAAGTCTCAGAAAGCTACACTCTACTCTGGCAGTAAGCATTTTAAAGAGAAAATAGAAGCAGAGACATGGAAGATGAAAGCTGTACATGACAGGCAGAGTGAGGGGAGATGGCAGAGAAACCCTCTCTGCTTACCACTGGCTCGGAGGAGCGGCGAGAAGCTGAGGAGGTTGAATTGTCAGCTTGATCTGCCATCAGGTTGACCTGCAAACATGTCTGTGGAGAACTGCCTTGCTTGTCTTCACGTAGGAAGACCCAGCTTGAATGCAGTAGCACTGGTCCCATTTTTGAGGCCCAGGACTGTATAGGAACAGTATAAACTAGCTAGCACCGGACATGAGCGTGTTCATTTCTATCTGCTCTTGACTGCAGATGGCATGTGACTGGCTGTTTTAAGTGCCTGCCACCTTGATTTCTCTGCTATGTATCAGATATTCACATTATGGTTCATAACAGTAGCAAAGTTACCATTTTGAAGTAGCAATGAAAATAATTTTGTAGTTGAGGGTCACCAACCACAACATGTGGAACTGTATTAAAGGGTCACAGCATTAGGAAGGTTAAGACCACTGCTGTACACTGACCCTGCCCATGAGAATTCCTCTAGAGAGCCGAGAAGGAGCTCTGCATCAGAACCCCTCACTCCACAGAAGGGTGGAAATCTGATTGGAGACAGATCATCAGAGGGAGTCTTTAGGGGAACACAGATCCATACTCAGGTTCTGTACTCAACTCCAGGAGGGACAGCCCAGGAGTGGGACCAGCATTTGCAACTAGACTCTTGAAAGGGCTACCCAGAGGTGTGACCAGCATCTATGACCCAATCTGTGAAGAATCAACCACCAGATGTTTCCTGACCTTGCAACTGACTGCCCAGGGGTATAGCAGGTACCTGGAACCTAGGAAGACACCCCTAGAGAGTGGATGCTTCAGCCAGCAGCCAGTGAGACTGTATGCAGACACTATGTTCCCACAGTCTTCCTTTACATAAACCTGTCTAACGGTGTCAGCTTAACAGGCCAGCCCTGGGCTGCTCTGTCCATTGGCCTTCCTTCCCTCTCTTTCTCAGTAGTCCTTCCTTTCACATTTTCCTTTTTATATGCTTTCTCTAAGAGCATAGGTTTGCTTTGTTTGTGGGGTTCTCTGTCATTTCAGCATCATGGCAGGTTAGAGTCTTTGGGGAGCTGATGGCATTTCTTCACCTCTCTTGATGTTGTCCTACTTTTGCCCAATCTGCTTCACTCATTCACCCTTGTCCTACTGCTATAGAGATGAATAATTTGCTTTGGTATGGATCTTGGTTTATTGATACAAATTTAAGGTCAATTTTGTTATATGTATATTTCTGCTCTTGATTAAGGTATTGTGATTGTATAGTTCATTTAAAAATGTAATGAATAATTAAGAAATATAGGTTAATAGATAATTATCTATAATAGTCAAGTTTGTAGTCATGTTAGTTAGATTTTCTAGTTGTACGGAGAGGTATTTCAGATGGATAGGGATTCTTCAAATTTTTCAGAGACCTTCAGAATATGGCATTTAAAATGTTTAAGAACTTAAGACTTTTCATTACAGTGAGACACATTTGCTCCTGGAAGCACCAGCTACTCCAAGAGGAAGATGGGCATCAAAAGGACTCCTTATGGAGCTGGTCAGCTATCAAACTGCTCTTGCCTGGACTGCTTCACTGGACATGCAGGACCCACAGAGAGAGGACTGCTGAACTTGTCTAAAGGTGAGATGGTCCTTGGGGGTTCCTGCTTCATGAAAGAGTCTGTGAGACATTCTGCAGGACACAGAAGAAAGTGACTGAACTGTTTTTGAAATTTCCTGTTTCATGGAAAAGTCTGCCAGATACTATGGGCCTGTAGGTTGAAGATGGATGCCCCAAAGGTACAGAAGAACTTTGGGTGACTGTCCAGGAAGTGAGATGTCTCTGTCATTTCTAGAGTTTTAGAAGTTGCTTACAATGCACTTTCTGTTTACTTAGGTATATCCTTCTGGAGTCTTTGATGGAGTTGAAGAATAGATATATTTATAGATTTTCTTAATTATGATAAGAGATAAAGTAGATATAAATATTGTAACTGTAATTCTTGCTTGATATCTGTTATATGTAATTTTACTATGTTAAAGCCTTCCTTTTGGTTTAAACAGAAAAGGGGAAATGGTGTAGGAGGTTCTTCTGTCTAGGTGTTGCTTCCATTGGTTAATAAAGAAACTGCTTTGGGCCATTGATAGGACAGAACTTAGGTAGGTGGAGAGGACAGAACTGAATTCTGGGAGGAAGAAAGCAGTACAGAGAGATGCCATGGATCTGCGGCCAGAGGTAGATGTGCTGAAACTTTTCTGGTAGGCCATGACCTTGTGGTGATACACAGACTGATAGAAATGAGTTAAATTAAGATATAAGAATTAGCCAATAAGAAACTAGAGCTAATAGGCCAAGCAGCGATTTAATTAATACAGTTTCTGTGTGGCTATTTTGGGGCTAAGCTAGCCAGGTGGCTGGGATGAACAAGTGGGCCCTTTCCTTACATCCTACCATTTCTTCCTCTATGTTTGCTCTGCTGGCCCAGAATTATGCAAGGTAGTCTTACCCTGCTTTTCTCCTATTCACCTGTACCACAGTTGTTAATATCTTACTATACACAGTGCTATCATCAGTGTTCTTGGTGTCCTAAGATGACTGGAACTTTAAGGGTGCTTGCTATTTGATTGGTACTCTATGTTCCCAGGCAACCTATCCTTTGGTAGTAGTTGTTTTTGCAGACTGTATTCTGCTTTTAGAGGACTACCAGAGACTGAACCTAGTACCCAGAGCAGGAATTTAATGGAAAAATAACACATGCTACAAATGCTACAAACTAACCCTTCTTGGTCCTTTTAAACACTTTCACTGAAAGAATAAGGCTAATTAAAAAAATAAACCAAACAAACAATCCAATCCAGCCAGCAAATAAACCCCAGATATGTAAGACCCAAATGCAAAAAACAAACAAAAAATCTAGGCAACATATTTTTTTTTCACAAAATCTCTTATCATACAGCAATGGCTTTCAATGGGTGTGAGTTATCTGAAGTCCCAGAGAAATAATTTTAAAATGTTATATGTTCAAAGACATGACAGGAAAAGTATCTCCTGAGTGGTTTCACATACACATCTGCGTGAAATAAGGAAGCCAATATAGGATGTGAGAGTGGAAAGGATGACAGAAACACCACCCCAGCAGGGCCACACTCTCAGTTCAGCCAGTTGTGGTAGAGCACATCTTTAAGCCCAGCAATTGGGAGGCACAGGCAAACCAGTCTCTACAAGGATAGCTTGGTCTACATAGCAAGTTACAGGCTATCTGGGGATGCATAGTAAGACCCTGTCTCAAAAATGAATCTTGTGGGAAAAACCCAGAAATATAGGAAATGAAAAATTCAAAAAAGCTATGAAATGAACTAGGGGGAGGACAGACCATCAGAGCTTAAAGACAAGTTAGAGCAATTGGAGCATCCCAAAGACAAAGATAAATTAGTAGTAATAAGGTAAAAACAAAACATTTGAGATTTATGGGACACCATAAAAGGCCAAATCTATGAATTATTATAGCCACTATCATAACTCCACTGTAACCACTATCATAATCCCAGTGCTATTCTACACAGAAAAAGAAAAGAAAATATCTACATGGTTTTAGCAATCTGGAATAAAAAGAACAATGCTGGAGTTATTACCATACCCGGTCTTGAATTATAATAGAGCTGTAATAACAAGATACTGATGATGTAAGTGGACATATAGGTCAGTGGAATAGAATGGAGGCCCCAGATGTAAACCCATACAACTATAGCCATGTGAGTCTTCACAAAGATTTCAAGAACATACATTGGAGAAATGACAGCCTCTTCAACAAACGATGCAATGAACTAAAAAGACAATTGTTAACAATGGGACACAAATGATTCAATAAACATGTAGAAAAATGGTCAACTTCACTGGCCAATAGAGAAGTGCAAATTCTAACTACATTAAGATTCTACCTTTCCCCAGCCAGAATTACATTCATTAAGAAACAGCATCAAATTCTGGTGAGAATATGGGCAAAATGCAAGCCTTTTACATTACTGGTGGGAACTAGTCTGGCCAGCCTGGAAATCATCACCTAGATATTCCTCAGAAAATTGAAAGTATATCTTCCATATGACCCAGTGGTAGCATTCCTGAGTATTTACTCAAAGGCCTCTAGGTCAACCTATCACAGAGATGCTTCACAACAGTGTTTATTGCAGCACTATGAAGAATAGCAAAGTCATGCAACCAGCTTAGAAGTCCCGCAACAGAGGAATGGATAATGAAATGTGATACATGCACATAGTGTATGCATATTGCTCACCTGGTCTTGATTTAATTTTGGTATATGGTATCTATCTAGTTCTATCTAGAAAATTGTCCATTTCTTTTATGTTTTCCAATTTTGTGGAGTACAAGTTTTTGTAGTATGACCTCATGATTCTCTGAAATTCCTCAGTGTCTGTTGTTATGTCCCCCTTTCATTTCTGATTTTGTTAATTTGGATGTTCTCTCTCTGCCTTTTGATTAGTTTGGATAGGGGTTTGCCTATCTTACTGATTTTCTCAAACAACCAGCTCTTTGTTTCACTGATACTTTGTATGTTTTCTTTGTTTCTTTTTTGTTGATTTCAGCCTTCAATTTGATTATTTCCTGTCTTCTACTCTTCCTGGGTGAGTCTGTTTTTTTTTTTTTTTTTTTTTTTTTTTTTTTTTTTTTTTTTTTTTTTTTTTTTTTTTTTTTTTTTTTTTTTTTTTTTTTTTTTTTTTTTTTTTTTTTTTTTTTTAGAACTTTGAGGTATGCTGTTAAGTCACTAATGTGAGCTTTCTGCATTTTCTTTATGTGGGCAATTAGTGATATGAACTTTCCTCTTAGCACTGCTTTCATAGTGTCCCATAGGTTTGGCTATGTTGTGCCTTCATTTTCATTTTATTCTAGGAAGTCTTTAATTTCTTTCTTTATTTCTTCCTTGACCCAGGGGTGGTTCAGTAGTTCACTGTTCAATTTCTATGAATTTGTAGGCTTTATGAAAGTAGCATTGTTGTTCAATTCTGACTTTAATCCATGGTGATCGGATAAGACACAGGGGGTTACTCCAGTTTTTTTGTACCTGTGGAGGTTTGCTTTGTTACCGAGTATGTGATCAATTTTAGAGAAGGTTCCATGAGGTGCTGAGAAGAAGGTACATTCTTTTGTCTTTGGGTGGAATGTTCTATACATGCCTGTTAAGTCCATTTAATTCATTACATCTGTTAGTTCTCTTATTTCTCTGTTAAGTTTCTGTCTGGTTGACCTGTCCAATGGAGAGAGTGGAGTGTTGAAGTCTCCTACTATTAGTGCGTGGAGTTTGATGTGTGATTTAAGTTTTAGTAACACTTCTCTTAAATATATGGGTGCTCTTTTATTAGCAGCATAGATGTCCAGGATTGAGACTACATCTTGATGGACTGTTCCTGTTATGAGTGTAAAGTGTCCTTCTCCATCTCTTCTGATTGATTTTAGTTTGGAATCTATTTTGTTAGATATTAGGATAACTACACCCACTTGTTTCTTAGGTCCATTTGATTAAAAAACCTTTTCCCAACCCTTTACTCTGAAGTAGTCTATCTTTGAGGTTGAGGTGTGTTTTTTGTGTACAGCAGAAGGCTGGATTCTGTTTTTGTATTCATTCTCTTAGCCCGTGTCTTTTTATAGGTGATTTGAGTCCGTTGATATTAAGAGATATTAAGGACCAGTGGTTGTTAATTACTGTTATTTTTCGGTAGTATTGTTTGTATGTTTCCCTCTTTGGGTTTTGCTGGTAGGTGGTTATCTGTTGACTGTCTTTTTGTGGGCACAGTTAGCTTCCTTGGGTTGGGGTTTTCCTTCTAGTACTTTCACAACCAAAAAAGTCCAGAGAAGGATGTTTTTAGTGCAGAATACTACCAGAACTTCCAAGAAGAGCTAATACCCATACTCCCCAAAGTGTTCCACAGAATAGAAACAGACGGAACATTGCCAAACTCTTTTTATGAGGTTACAGTTACTCTGATACCAAAACACACAAAGACTCAAACAGGAAAGAGAACTACAGACCAATCTCACTCATGAACATGGATGCAAAAACACTCAATAAAATACTGGCAAACTGAATCCAAGAACACATAAAAATATCATCCACTATAATCAAGTTGCCTTCATTAAAATGGCAACCCTACCGAACGCAATCTATAGATTCAATACAATCCCCATCAAAATCTCAACACAATTCTTCACAGACCTTGAAAGAACAATAATCAACTTCATATGGAAAAACAAAAAACCCAGGATAGCCAAAATAATCCTGTAAAATAAAGGAACTTCTGGAGGCATTACCATCCCTGACATCAAGCTCTATTACAGAGCTATAGTAATGAAAACAGTTTGGTACTGGCATCGAAACAGGAGGTTGACCAATGGAATCGAATCAAAGACCCTGATATTAATCCACACACCAATGGACAGCTTCTTTTTGACAAAGAAGCTAAAATTATACAATGGAAAAAAGAAAGTATCTTCAACAAATGGTGCTGGCATAACTGGATGTCAACATGTAGACAAATGAAAATAGATCCATATCTATTCCCATGTACAAAAGTCAAGTCCAAATGGATTAGGGACATCAATATAAATTCGACCACACTGAACCTGATAGAAGAGAAAGTGGGAAGTAGCCTTCAGTGCATGGGCACAGGAGATCACTTCCTAAATATAACACCAGTAGCACAGACACTGAGAGCAACAATAAATAAATGGGACCTCCTGAAACAGGAAGCTTCTGTAAAGCAAAGGACACAGTCAATAAGACAAAAAGGCAGCCTACTGAATGGGAAAAGTCTTTACCAACCCCACATCAGACAAAGGGCTAATCTCTAAAATATATAAAGAACTCAAGAAATTAGTCATCAAAATTCTAAATAACCCAATTAAAAATTGGGGTACAGAACTAAACAGAGAATTCTCAACAGAAGAATCTCAAATGGCCAAAAGTTACTTATGGAAATGTTCATCATCCTTAGCCATCAGGGAAATGCAAATCAAAACAACTCTGAAATTCCATCTTTCACCTGTCAGAATGGCTAAGATAAAAAACACCAAAGATAGTTTATGCTGGAGAGGATGTGGAGGAAGGGGAACACTCATCCATTGCTGGTGGGAATGTAAACTTGTACAACTACTTTGGAAATCAGTATTGCGGTTTCTCAAAAAATTGGGACTCAACCTACCTCAGGATCCAGCAATACCACTCTTGGGCATATGCCCAAAATATGCTCAATCATAATACAAAAGCATTTGCTCAATTATGTTCATAGCAGCATTATTTGTAATAGTCAGAACCTGGAAACAACCTAGATGCCCATCAACTGAAGAATGGATAAAGAAAATGTGGCACATTTACACATTAGAGTACTACTCAGCTGCAAAAAATATCTTGAATTTTGTTTGCAAATGGATGGAATTAGAAAACACTATCCTGAGTGAGGTAACCCAGATCCAAAAGATGAATATAGTATGTACTCACTCGTAAGTGGATACTAGCTATAAACAAAGGACATTGAGCCCATAGTTCAGGATCCTGGAAAAACTAAGTAATAAGGTGAACCCTAAGAAAAACATATATAGATCCACCTGGAAAGTGGAAACAGACAAGATCACCTGACAAAATTGGGAGCGTGGAGGTGGGTGAGAAGAGAGGGTGGAAGGGGAAGAGGAGGCAAGAAGGGATGGGGTGAGGAGAACTTGAGGGAATGGAATAGTCAAGAAGGAGGAAGGACAGAGATGAGAGCAAGGAAAGAGATATTTTGATTGAGGGAGCCATTATGGGGCTAGCGAGAAACCTGGCTCTAGAGAAATTCCCAGGAATCCACAAGGATGACCTCAGCTAAGACCCTAAGCAATAGAGGAGTGGGTGCCCAAACTGGTCTTGCCCTCTAACCAGATTGATGAATATCTTAAATATTACCATAGAAACTTCATCCAGCAACTTATGGAAACAGAGGCAGAGACCCGCATCGGAGCACTGGACTGAACTCCCAAAGTCCAGTTGAAGAGTGGGAAGAATGAGAATATGAGCAAAGAGGTCAAGATAATGATGGGTACACCCACTGAAACAGTCTACCTGAGTTAATGGGAGCTCACAAACTTCAGCTGGACTGGGAAGGCCAAACTAGTCCTTCTGATTGTGGTTGACAGTTTTATGGCTGGGGCAGACTGAGGAGCCACTGGCAGTGGCACCAGGATTTATCTCTGCTGCATGTACTGGCTTTTTGAGAACCTATTCTCTTTGGATGGATACCTTGGCTCAGCCTAGATATAGTAGGGAGGACCTTGGATCTTCCCCAAACAATGTGCCTTACCCTTCCTGAGGATTGGATGGCAATGGAGTGGGAGGGCATGTGAAAGGAATGGGAGGAGGGGAAGGAGTGGGAACTTGGATTGGTATGTATAATGAAAAAAAGATACTTTTCTTTTTTTAGAAAAATTTAAAAAAAGGAAAAAAAGAAAATTAGCTCACTGACTAAACTAACGTAAATGCACAATAATTTTTATGTGGAGTACAGATGTATTAATAGTAAACATTGGGATGTGGAACAGGGAATAACATTTTAAATAAATTTAATATATTTTTCTACAAAAAATTTAAGAAATTTCACAGATATTTCTCTTCTTCCATTGTAAGTAAACAATTATTATTTCTTTACCATACAAGAAGTATTTGAATATTCATTGTCCTTTCATGCAAAAAGTTATTAACTGACTGGATTTCATGGCTGTTATGGGAGCAACTGTGCTGCTCATTTTCCCAACAAGGCCATGGGAGGGGCTCAAGCAATGGCTTCATGTGTTCACCTGTTTCTTGAGGTGATAAAATGAAGACATTATGCCTGAAATTGGTTAATATGGCTGGCTAATTGTTCTTGGCTTTCATTCATACTTCATATGTAAGGTAAGGATGGAATAGCCATGGGCAATTAGAGTCAACAAAAGGGAAGAAAAGAATGGAATTATTTTAATTTATTAACTACATTTGTCTGTAGTCTGTATCATAGTTACATCTACATAGTAGTGGGTCATTTCTGGATGTCCCAGCATATGAATGCATTTCAGCACTTCCCTTCATCCTAATTCACCTGAAGACTCCCCCAACAGAGGAGAATGGGCACTCATGTTGGGCTCTGAATTTGGTCAACAATTCCTGGCCTTGAGCCCTGTGAATAATGGAGGAAGAAAAACTTAAAACAAAGAAATAATCCAAGGTAAAGCTTTTCAAAGTTTTTTTTTTTTTGCTTATGTTAAGAAATTGGGAGTGTCTTTTCCTAGTTCAAAGTGACCCTACAAATCTAAGTAACATAACAGTATGAGAAGACCAAATATCTTATGTCACATTTTATTTTTAATGTATCATTGGTTGGTCTATCTACTATCTATCTATCTATCTATCTATCTATCTATCTATCTATCTATCTATCTATCTATCATGGGAGGTCCTTCTGTCTATGTGATGCTCTCATTGGTTAATGACTAAAGAAACTGGCTTGGCCTAATAGGGCAAAACTTAGGTAGGCAGACAAGACAGAACTGAATTCTGGGAGGAAGAAAGCAGAGGAGGAGAAAGATGCCATGGATCTGCTGGAGACAGATGCTGGGAATTTTACCCGGTAAGCCACATGGTGATACACAGATTAATAGAAATGGGTTAAATTAAGATGTAAGAATTAGCCAATAGGAAACTAGAGCTAATGGGCCAAGCAATGATTTAATTAATATAGTTTCTGTGTGGTTATTTCTGGGCTAAGCTTTTTGAGGCGACCAGGATGAACAAGCAGTAGGCCCTAATCCTACATCTCTCTCTATCTATCTATCTATCTATCTATCTATCTATCTATCTATCTATCTATCTATCTATCTCTTTCTCTGTCTATCAAATCTTGGTCTATCGATCTACATACACATCTACCTATTTGTGAGTGTGTGTGTGTGTGCACATGCGTGTGTGTACATGTGCTCAAGCTCAAGTGTTTGTGCCACTCTAGCACATGGTGCAGGACAGGAGACAACTTGTTGGTGTTAGTTCTTTCCTTTCACCTTGTGAGGTCCAGGGACTGAACTCAGGTTGTCAGGTTTAGTGGTAAGTACCTTTACACATCAAGCCATCTCATCATGCCAAGATCAAGTAGTTCACACTGTCAGTACTAAACAAATGAATGTTGATAAACTATACATAACCACACAATATGAATTATTTCAAGGAATAATCAAAGACCAGGCAGTCAAACCTGGGAAGAACAGTTTTAAACATGCATATTTGGGATGATAATATATAGAAATGTTGTGACATGACATTTGTATGCCTTTTAAAATTTATGCATTGTAGTTTCTTTTCTGCTTCTAACTACTTTGTCCTATTCTTGAATAAATTTTAAATTTAAATTTTGTTTTTTAGGAACCCCAAACACTTAAACTCCTGGTTCCATCAAATCTGACTAAAAATTTACGTGTCATGGCTTTCCTTTCCTCTTGGCCCTCTTATATCTGTCTGTCTACCTACCATCCATCTATCCATCTATCCATCCATCTATCTATCTATCTATCTATCTATCTATCTATCTATCTATCTATCTATGTATCTATCTATCTATGTATCTATCTATGTATCTATCTATGTATCTATGTATCTATGTATCTATGTATCTATCTATCTATCTATCTATCTATCTATCTATCTATCTATCTATCTATCTATCTATCTATCTAATCTATCTTCTGTCTTAGTTCTGAGGTTTTAACCCAGAGGCTCCCAATGCTCACCATACTTGCACTGAACTACAATCCCACCCCCATTCTCATGTTACTTACACTACTTGACTTAGTCCTGTTAGCCTGAATCTTTGTGTACTATAAATTTATTCATCTACATACAAAGGTTATGCATAGTTATGATTATCATTTAAACTTCATGCTGCAGTGATACCTCAACTAATAATCTTAAAGATCACTGCAATTCTGTGATTTCAACACCTGTGATTTGGGCAGTTCCTGCCATCATCTCTACCTCCATGGAGGCAGCATGGTTACAAGTCTTAGCTGCAGAAGATGAAGGAACCTGCTTTTTGGGCTTTCCAGCTGTGATCTTTCAGCTCCTTTGCCCTATGCTGGCCCTGTCTCCTCTCTGAGCTCACCTTTCAGCTGCCATTTACTCTTAATAGGAGTGGAGAGAATGGGGAGAGAGGGGGAACATTTTATAGCCTGAACAGCTCTAGAAGAAGCTGAGCTTGAGTTTGGCGTCTTTGGCCCCTCGGCCGTCCTGACACAGTGCTATCTCTGAAGGAGAGGAGAAGCTTTGGATGGGGCATTCTTGCTTGCCTTCCCCAAGAGGCATAGATAAAGGCACTTAAAGCAGGGCTCAGGAAGAAGGACAGCGGTAATCTAAACTGCTCCCTACATCCTTGATGCTCTGAAAAAGAAAAAAAGCATGAGATGGACTACTTGGAGTCCCTGGATGAATTTCTCCAGTCCATGGCTCCACTTCTAAGCTCTATATTTTGTCAATTACACAGCTCTCACTTAAATGTTTTAGTGGCTCCTTAAAAGCAGCATCCTAAGGCTGAGTCATTCACCTTTCCTTCTAAGACAGCTTTCTTGTGTTCAGACTCTTCAGCGTAGCAACACCATTCACTGACTCCCCAGCCAAGCTCTGCAACATCCTTGGCAGCTCCTTATCTGTTTTGTTCCTCTCTTCACACTCTTTTAAAACCCACCTTTAACTACAGAAAAACTGGAATATCGTCACCGATTCATTGTTGTTTTAGCCCAAATGCTTTTCTTTCCTCCAAATGCCCCATTGCACATAGACAGTTGTATACAGCACAGACTTGATGCTATCATGGCTGCAGTTCTCTGGGTGCCCCTTCATGACCCAGTTCCTGCCTAACTCCTCGTGCTTCCTTTGACTGAAGTCATTTTGTATTTGCAGAAACTAGCCAGCGTGTCTGCTAGATGACTGCAGAGGCTTTCTCCCTGCGGCAGCTCAACAGCAAGCCTGAGGTAGCTCAACAGCAAGCCTGCGGCAGCTCAACGGCAAGCCTGCGGCAGCTCAACGGCAAGCCTGCCCACGCCACAGGCAAGTGCCTTGATTGCAAAGCTTGACATCATCTACACGAATGGATAATTCCTCCCTTTTTCTATCTTTTCTATAAATATGGACCCAAAGACTCATCTCTTCCAGAGAAAAACCCCATGAGGAATGAGAGTTCAGGAGACAGGTGGTCATCTGGGGAGGCGGAAGGTGTTACTATCAAAGCCTAGCTTCTAACACAGTGGTTCCTGAATCTTCCTAATGCTGGGACCCTTTAATATGGCTCCTCATATTGTGGTGACCCCCAACCATACCATTATTTTGTTGCTACTTCATAACTGTGATTTTGCTACCGTGATGAATTGTAATGTAAACATCCATGGTTTCCAATGGTCTTAGGCAACCCCTGTGAAAGGGTCAGTAGGCCCCAGTGGGGCCCATAGGTTGAGAACCACTGTCCTAATAGAAGGATCATTATGTGGTAATTGGTAAGTATAGAAGGGGTGGGTTGTAGAATTATTTTTATAAGAATTGTTGCTTTTTTATTTTTCTGCTTTCAAACGTCTGTATTTGCTCCATGACAAACTGTATGGGTACATCACAAAGAAATTTTTCCTCCTGGCAAATTGCTAGAATATTAGAAATCAGCTGGATAAGAAAATAGAGTTTGAGGTGGTGTTTGCAACTTGTTTCAAATTAGAGCCCTACCAGGAACTTGTCAAGTAGATAAGCCATGGTTGAAGGGTCTAAGGCCAGGAAGGCTTTGCAAAGCTAGTGCGAGCCTGCCAGGACCTCACTGGGCTCCTCCCATGTGGTTCCTGTACTCAGCTTTAGACAGATTTAATTCCATGTTCTTTTGCTTCATCTGCCCAAGACAAGATGCTTATTAATGATCCGTGGAGAGCATCCACCGGAGTGAGCATTTCAGGATCTCAAACACGTTTTCTCCTCCTGACAGTTTGGAGTTGTTTGTTTCTTTGTACATTCCACAGAGTACATTTCAATACCTATTGATTTTCTGATTAGTGTTCTGTTTCAAAATGAGGTCTGAATGAGTTGACCCAACACAAATAGACACCAGTGCTGTTCCCACTGACTCCACCACAGTGGAAATGTCTGCAAGGGACTGATTTCCTAACACACTGGGCTGGCTTTCCTCTCTGATACTGCACAAGGATTTCAAGAGAGATTCCAAGGGTCCCATTTAAACTGTTCTTGTCACCGTGAGAAAAGTGAAGTAAATGTGTCTTGTTTTATCAAATTCCTTACTCAAGCATGCTTGGCAAATAAATGTTGACTATGCTTCTCTTAAAAACAGCAGGCTTGGGCCTTATGTATAAGAGTGCTTATTGTACATGCAAGAGGACAGGAATTTGATCCCAGCACCTATATAGAAGGCTAGATTGTCATGTAGTCACCTGTAATCTCAGGTATTGACTAATTAGAGAATGAACCAGTGGTCTGCCCCAATGCCCTTTGTACTAGGACACTAAAGTTCTCTAAGAATTCTGACTATTACAGACATCATCTCTACACTTAAAATATTTAATTCCTTTATCTAAAACTCATATAGATGGTCATCTAAAGGATGGTAGCCCTCTCTGACACTGGGATGTTGTAATGAAATGAACTGTACTTCATGATACATTGTTTTTGGTTCCTTTTGCAGGCATTGAGGTATGACATAGCAAGTGTGGAAGACAGATACCAGGATAGATAAGCACTGAAGTGCTTCAAAGATTTTAGGAGATAATAGCAGCATGGGTAGATGTGATAAACATTCCCATTTTGATGAAATATCTTGTTTTTCACAGCTTGCCCATATTAATAAAACTTTTAGAACCAGAAAAATTAAATTTAAAAATGTCAAAGGATCACACTTAAGAATAGAAATATGGGGCTAGTAAAAAGAAACTGAATTGAAAGCACAAATTAAACCAAGAACCAATTAGGAGATATAAATCAAAACTAACAAACCAGGAAACAAACTCACTATTTGGATGTCAAAGCAGATGAACGGTCTGCTCTTCGGAGATCAGTAACATCAAAGTTTACACGAACCGATGTCTGAATCCAACAAGTTGGCAGGAAATCCAGCCACAGCTTCTCTGAAGAGTGAGAAGCCCCAGCCCCAGCCCCAGCCAGAGCCTCATGTGGGGGAAGTCTGCAACACCTCACAATGGCTTCTGTGAGGTCATAGGAGGAAATTAACCAATCACAGCTATTCAAGCTCACTTAAAAAAAAAAAAAAACCCAGACATTCTTCACCTCTGTCTCCAAGGGCTGCATTGGTTTTCTCACTACCATGACCAGTTCCCTAAGAAGAAGAAAAGTGTGGTCCATAGGTTTTGCTTAGGCCCAGGCTCTTAGAGGACAGGGAACCATGTCTGGGGGCTTGGAAAGATGAGTCTAAAGCAGCTGCTTACATGGCTTTGGCATGTCCTGTTGCCGCTAATGGGTTCCACCACCATGGGGTTTTACAACCTGCTGAACAGCACCCCCTGCCAGAGACCAAGACTTCAGAGACATGAGATGATGTGAAACCTGTCACTTTCAAACCTTGAGGAGGACATGTGGACTTGAATAACAGCAGCAGTAACAGGAGTGGACTGGGTCAGCTTGGGCTAACCTGGGGTAGAGGCTATGGACTAGATGAGAGTGAATATACAGGCTTCTCCTGGTCCCTTTCACGCAGACCCTCCAATTCTCTGATGACTCTGATTACTACAGACCTCTGCATCTCTACACTCATGATACTCAATTCGTTCTTCTTAAACTCATATTCATGGGCATCAAAAGGAAGATAGCCTGTCTGTGACACGGTGAGGCCATGAGAAAACTGTTGTCCCTTAAGACTCTCCAGAGCATGCTTCGTTTAATGAGTGGCATGGCGGACAGGAGAAGACAACATGATAGGTTACTTTATAACCCCAGGGAGAGGCTGAGAGAAGTCACAGAGCAGGTGGGTCCGTGCCAAGCGCACGGCAAAATCAAATTCCTTATCTTTCCAGCTAATAGATATTAACACAGGTTAAGGTAAAGACCTGAAGCAATTGTACAAAATGTCGAAGGTAAATGGATAGAGAAAAATAGAAAATGGTTGATAATGAAAATAAACTAAAGCACCCACAAAGTAAATCTAAAACAAATAGTAAATCAAAATTTAGGCAGAAACCCAGGCACACTCACAATGTCCAGGTCAGTGGTGATCACAGATGTTCCATTCCAAAGACAGACAATAAGAAATAAAGCTCTCAGGACTCAAATCTTGAGTCAAGTACTCTCCTGCAGCCTAAGGACAAGATCCAGGCCCAGCCGGTGCCTTCTAGGGTGGGCTGCTCTCATTCCTCACAATGACTCCTAGGTCACGGAGCCACGGACCAATCACAGCTAGCCAGAAGCCATTATAGTTTTCGAGTTCTTTGCTCATGGCTCCTCCCAAATTAATGCCAATATTCAATTTAAGAGAGGCAGAGATTATTTTGGCTCAGGCTTTCAGAGGATCAGGTGCAGCGTGTTGGTGGGCTCAGCGTGCAGCACAGGCAGCAGGGCGTGAGGCAGCTGCTTCCACAGCAGTGAGATCTCCTCCTGCTCAAGCCCACTTAAATATCCTTGCTATCCAGGCTACTCCTGAAATTCTCTGCACTGTCAAAACCACAAATCCCGGTTTGGCCTGAGTCAAGATCCCTAAAAGCTTAAGAATACTCCTTAGACTGCTGAGGGTGACAGTGTGAAGTTAGGTCTCTGTCACCTCAATGGCTGACATTTCTGATCCATCTTGAAGTGTTGGTGTTGACCTTCCTTGGCTGTCAGTGGATTGATCTACTGTGTGAGTGCAGCTTAAAAGTTACCTTGCAGGCTCCTTTGCTTCTGTTCCTCTGGCCAGAGAAGACCTTAGAGTTTAGTATACACTATCGACACCAAAGACAAAAATTCTTTGTAGCCTGGCTTAAAGCCAGAAATGCTATTGGGGACTCTTGGCAGCCAGGTCGAAGTGAAAGCGGAGCATGCAGGTAGTTAGACATAGACAGAGGGTAAATGTTTATTAAGTCTTTGAGCCTGAAGGACGTCTCCAGATGAACCGAAAGACCGTTAATAGGAACTTTTTGACGCAGCCACGATTTTGTAAACAAGGAAAAAGCTCTGATATAGTACATTTTACCCAGAAAGAGAATGATGAGGGAGAGACAGATTTTAAAAGTAGCAAGGAGGAAAGAACAGCTAAAGAAATAGCTCCCGAGTGTTGGGATAGAATTTTGAATCAGGAAGAAGGTCCTGGCAGAGTACCAGTAGCTGCTAGATGCCTGTCAATGAAGAAGCTTGCTTACTTTGTTAGGTAAATGAGGGGCAGTTTTGGCTCTGGGCTGAAGTAGTTTGGAAGTTAACTCTTATTTCCAATAAATTGTTTTCATGAAAGCTCTGGTTACAGAGTGATCAGAGTTGCAAGTGGATGTGAGAACATAATAAATCCCATTAATTTGTATTTCTGCTCTCAGGAGGTCATAGCAAAGAAAAGTGCTTGGAGCAGGCAGTTAGCCCCTTAAAGCTGGGGAAGAGTGTGGCAAACGTCACTGACCCTGGTTTACATTCTCAGGCAGTAAACAATAGTATGGTTAGTTAAATGTAACAAAGAGCACCAGTTAGGACTCCTATGTCCTATGTCCGTCATTATCTGTCTTTGACTCAGATTGACACACAGTGAAAAATTCATGGAGGAGAGAGTTTAGGAGGGGTAGGAAATTTTTATTTACTCACCAACTGTGAGGCTCCCGGCACCTTGGGTTCTTCAGCAACCTTCTTGGTGAGATCTTGCGGTAGCCCACTGATTAGGGAGACCTCCAGTGTGTTCTCTCAGGGAAGCACTCTCTGCTAGGACAGTTCCTGACAAGGGCTACCTCTGCCCCCAGGTAGTCTTGAAGATTATATCTTTCAGGTCCTTGTTTGGGCACCAAAATTTCGGGGACCTCTGAATGCCAGCCTCAGGGTCCCCTCAGGGTCCAGAAGAATCACAGCAAGCACAGGACTTACATCTGAGGGCAAAATGAACTCTCTGCTATGTACTTTTCTGCATCAGTTTCTTTATTCTTCTTCTGCTGTTCTCCACACAATATATATACACACACAGAATAAAGGTAATTCTCTGAGCTTGGATATCCCTTTTTCTTTGAGGGTCCCACATGTGATCTATATGAAAGACTCCTTTCCTAACTGTATGTCCTGCCAAATGGAAGATAGTTAATAGGGGATGACTTTTAATGTATTTCAGGGAACAAAGTGGAGATTAGACTGTGGGAATCAAGGTTAGTGACTGTGTGACTAAATTTCCCACTGGATGTCCCACAGAGTGGGGATGATGATCCAGTGTACCAGTACATGGGAAAAAGTTGTGCCCATTTGTTCATACTCTGCTGAATCTTGCACCATGGGAGAGTGCTTATGGCTTCACAAGAGATCCACTGTGAGAATCAGTTGATACGCAAAAGGTGGTGGGCCCAGCACCTTGAGAACTGGGTTTGTTTCCATCAGAACACATTCGTTCTGGTGGGTCAGCCTTCTGCTTTATCAGCTGAAATCTCACTGCATGATCCCTGTGGACCACACACCAGAGGCCAAAGTTGCCAGGAGTACTTGAAGGTTCTTATCCCTGATCTGGTTCCTAAATGATTTTAGGGTTCCCTCTTCAGAGGATGAAATATTATAAAGCAATAAGGGCCCTTAAAGAAAATATCTCCCCTGCTCAAGAGAATAGAATCTATGGGTAGGGACCTAATAGTCCAGTTGGATGGGATCAACCTGGCCAAGAGGTCAGCCCTACATGGCAGCATTCCCTTAAGCCATGCTAGAGGTACAATGATTTTGCCTTCAGTAAATACTGCACTGTCCCTTCTCAGAATCTTGCTCTCTTGCACGGTATGTTAGAGCATGTTAGAGCGCAGCCACAGTGGGTCATACGTCTGCCCACTTTCCTGAAATACTCAGAACATGTCACTTTCCTTTCTTTTCTCTTTCTAAACTACACGCTTTCCCTCACTTTCTAGCTCCTTCTCTAAGCAATCCTTCCTGCCATGTGGCTGTTTGTCCTGTGCCTGACCTCCATGGGTAAAAGGAATATGTTTTCTACCCCTCTTCTCCATTCCATTTTAACTGTTTTTCCATTTTCTTATAAAGCCAGTGACCACTTGTTGTACTTTTTTGGCGCGGGTGGAAAAGGCACGAGATGCAAACGAACCCACGCAAGGAGATTTATTAGAGGGGGAGTGCTCACGGGCCCGAGGAAACATGAGGAGAGAGGGAGGAGAAAGAGAGCGGGGAATGGCGCCTCTGACTTTTAAAGGCCGTGCTGCTCATGCGCAGATGGCTCGAGTAGGTGAGTCAGACGCTGGTGACGCGAATGGCGGGCAACCCAGGCTTTCGCACATGCGCACAGGGGTGGGGATAGCCACGCCCCCAGGAGGCTGCCTTTTTGACCCAGGGGTGGGGCTTCACGGGCAGCCAAATGACAATACCACTTAAAATGTTCATTTATTTTTTAGTACAATGAAATGATTTTAACATTTGTTTTATATTGGTATACACAATTCGAATACATGTGTGCATATATAAATGTGCTTTAATGATACTTAAAAGGCCCAGGGGCTGCTGATGCAAGGGCTTAGTGCAGTGGTTCTCAACCTTCCTAATGTTGTGACCCTTTAATACAGTTCTTCATGTTGTGGTGACCCCAACCATAATTATTGCTACCTCATAACTGTAATTATGTTATGAATCATAATGTAAATATCTGTGTGTTCTGTTGGTCTTTACTGACCCCTGCAAAAGTATTCTTTCTCCTCCCAGGGGCTATGACCAACAGGTTAAGATCCCTGGCTATCTGAGTAAAGGCACTTGATATTGAGCCCTAACAACCAGAAGTGGATCACAGGACCCACAAGATTTAGGGGAGAATTAACTCCCATAAGTTGTCATGTCATGTCATATCTGTCTGTCTGTCTGTCTCTCTCTCTCTCTCTCTCTCTCACACACACACACACACACACACACACACACACACACTTGGAGTGTTTTACCTGTATGTATATGTACCACCCGTGTGCCTGGTTCCTGCAGAGGTCTGAAAAAGACATCAGATCCCCATAGACTAGAGTTGTTGAAAACCATCATGTGGGTTTAGGAACTGAACCTGAGCCAACTCTCCAGTCTTACTCTAAACTTTTAAAAATCTAATAATATAGGTATAACCAAGTGTTCGAGCTCTGGAGCTGCAAAGGGATGCCTCTAGAGGGAAAGGCAGGCTGACTCGTTGGGAAATCAGGTGATAACCTGGAGCTGGGGTGCGGTGGGGGATGGTCTCCCCACAGGACACAGCAATCCTGCCCCTCTCCTAGAGAGAGCCCTAACAGCTGAGCCCTGCTGTTTCCCCAAGGGAATGTCCTAGCAGAGCTATCTACTTCTGTTCAGTTCTGGCCCAAGATGTTACTTTTTCTGCTTAACTCTGTTAAAGGGGAAGCCCCAGGAGAAATGTAGCAATCTTCTCCAGCTCTGGTGAAAAGTTACTTCTTTCTGCTTTACTGCTAAGGGAGTTTTCCAGCAGATGTTTTCTTCTGTTCCAACTCCCCCAGCCCCTCTTCCCCAAGGGAACATTCAGCAAAGGTTCTTCTGATCTGCACCTATGAAAGAAGATCTTCACCTAAAACTCTTTTAAGAAAGATTTATTTGGGAAGGAAGAGTCCAGGAAAGGGGTAGCAACAACTAAACAGGCAGAGGGGCTTATATAGGGCTTCTTAGGGGCAGAGTTTCCCAGGGAGATTTTCTGCTCAGGGATTGGTTAGTTTAGTTGGTCAGGAACAGAGTTGGCTCTGGTTTCAGGGCCAAACTGTTTCTTTTTATTTGGCTGGCCCTTTTACCTTACGTTTTGTTCTTTACACTATTTTGGGGTGTGGTTTCTCCTTGCAGTTGCAGGACCTTAAAATGTATTATTAGGATTTTTGGAGGACAGATGGGGGGGAAGGAAGCACAATTAATAAAAGCTCAAGGTCAGAAATTGGGATTCTACCTGAAGATGTGAAAAACAAAACAGTCAGCCACTGGCTCTTACCTTGACCTCAGTCTGAAAATGACGATCCTGCCTCCAGGGAATGAGACTGTGTTTGAGAGCTGTCTTCCCCTATTTTATATTCCTCTCTAGGAGTGGGATTAAAGGCGTACACAACTGGTATAAAGGCATGCACCACCCGATTTCTGTGGCAACTGTGTGGCTATGGGATTTAAGGTGCATGTCATTGTGGCTACTGAGATTAAAGGTGTGTGTTACCATAATCTGGTCTGTAAGGCTGACCAGTGGAACTGTTTTACTCTCAGATCTTCAGGCAGTCTTTATTTATTAAAATACAATTGAAATGCCACTACAGAGAAGGAGAGACCAATGCTGCACATGCTAGGCAAAACTCTATCACTGAGCTGTATCCACAGCATTGAAATAATTTTTTTGATGTAATAAGTGTGAACTTAAGTGAATACTGCTTTGGACACTTCTCACAGGAAATGAATGTTTCTATTCTTTCCCTCATTATTATTTATTTTAAAAAATTTAAAAAGTTTGCCCTTTCTTGATTCATTTCTTAGAACCTGTCCCCATATTAGGCTCTTATATTTTTCTCATACCATCTCTCATGATGTTCTTTGAGCCTTGGAAGAGGTGATGCAGATGTTCCACTTAGGGCTGAACACTCACTAGTCACTTATCAATACTTGGACCAATTATGAGTGTCTGTATTAACTACCAAACGCTGAAAAAAGTTTCTCTGATGAAGGCTGGGAGTACCATCAAACTATAGTTACAGACAAAGGTGTTTGCAGGACAGTTGGCCAGCATATCCACCTAGCAAAAAGCAGTAGTAGACTCCCCCTTAGGGCATGTGACCACTTTATGCATTAGGTTTTGACAAGTTTACAGCACCAGGTAAGAGTTCCCTCTTACGTAACAGGTCTCAAAACAAACCAGAAAGTTGTTAATTGTCCCCTTAACAGTCATGCAACAATTTTACCACTAGGCGCATCCTACCTTGCAGACCATTATAATAGTCCAAAGTTTATTTTTCTATAGTCTGCACCAAAGTGTGTGGTGTCTTTAGCAATAAGGTCTCACCATTTGTTTTGTACAGTCCAGAGAATGGTCTATGAGAGCCATACTTTCAGTTTTGAATGGGTTTGTTTATTAAGCAAATAGCAAGCAACAGTAAGAGAATGCATAGCAACTCGGAGATGGGTAGAAGCAATAGATAAGAAAACACAGAGGAACCCTGTCTTGGAAAACCAAAAAAAATAAAAAAAAGAAAACATTATTAAATCAGGCACTCAAGACATACAACAGAAACCACCTGGGGTAACCCCTTTGAAGCAGTCAGATAGAAATTCAAGATGGAGTCATTGGGATATTAGTGTCCCATTGGATGAGGCTCCCCCTCAAAAGAACAAATAACAGCAGAAAATTAACACACCAAAATCAGGGGCTTATAAGCATCAATCAGAAACCAACTGATGAAATCGAGGCACTTTGCTGGAATTACAGATTGAACTTTTTGTCCATGGATAAGCTTCCCATGGCTGAACTTCCTCCTTCTCTTTTCCTTCTATAGGAAGTTTTATATAATTGGATAAATAATAATAGACGCTGTTGGAAACAGGTCACCTTCTAGCTGTTTGTAAGGGCATGGTGTTTTTAGTCTTGGGCTCTTTGGCTGTTGTTTTTTATTTGGGTGGGATCATCTCCAGACAAGGGCCTTTGAAGACACTTTGAGAGGAACATAGTTGAGTCTGAAGTGGCGAGGAGGGAAACTTTGCTTCTAGAATGAACTTTTCAGTGAAAAACTGCATATGACAATTTAACAAAATAACATACATCACACCATCTAGCTCAGGATGGCCAAGGACAACCGCATAGCCTGTATTAGGGGCTTTTGGAGACCCCTGACAAACAACATGTAGGGAGACAACCCACATATTCTGTGTAAATGCCATTTGATCTCCTATGGCTGCCAGGAGCAGCACCAATACTTTTATATATTGTCATAATGTAATTTTCACTCATTTACTTCCGTAGGCACTTTTCCCATCAGTTTATTTTGTAAGGCTGCTCTGATGGTCATAAATCATTTCCATTTTTACTAATCTCGGGTCTTTGTTTCTGGTTCAATTCTGGGCACAGGAGTCTTGTTTGGCAGTTATTTTCCTTCTGGGGTTAGAATACATCACGTTATGGCCTCTGACCTGGAGGGTATTTGTAGTGGAACCATTTCTTAATGGAGTTATCCTTCAATGTGTCTTAGAACTACCCTCACAGATTTCACAATGCTGTCTTTGTCCTGTGCTTTGATTTTATATCCTATGATGAGAGTCTTTTCTGGTTGTGTATATTTGGGGTTCTGTGAGCCTCAGCATGCTGATGTCTGTGCAGTTCCCAGGATTATAGAATCCCTCTGCTGTTACTACACTGACTTTTTTTTTCAGTGCACTAGCATTTGGATAGTGTTGGTGTTTGATCACTGAATGGTGGTGTCCCAAAGATACTGAGTGCTTTCTTCTTTCTTTCCCTGATATTTTTCTACTTGAATAAGAAAATTTAAAAGACCCATCTTCACTTTCAGTTATTCCTTATTCTGTTTGATCTAAAATATCTTTAGGCTTTCAACTGAGTTTTTCATTTGAATTATTGAACTTTTCATTTCTATATGGGTCTATTTCAAAACATGCATTTCTCTGCTGGATCTGCATTTTATTATCAATTTCAGGGAATGGTTTATCTTCAGTCACTTAGATCTTAGCCATCAATGGCTTTTGAGAAACCATTCCTTGAGTTCTCTATCAGGCCTCTCATCCATTTAAAATGCATGGCTGTCTGTTACTTAAGAATTATGACCTTTTGGTGATATCATACGACCCAATTAAAAATATTTCCTGTGTTCCTATGCTGAAATTTGTACATTTAGATCAGCTGTCACTACCATTTTATGTTTCCTTAAGTGAGTAGATTTATCCATGTGTCTGATGGCATTGGTGCATTAGGCAATGTTGCCATTATGTCCAGTTGGGCATGAAGTCCAGTCTCCTGTTGTTCTTTTCCTGCTATTGGTGAGTTTGTATACAATGTATTCTGTCTCTGCTGGCCATCCAAGATTGGGAGCATGGTAATAGTTCAGGCAGGAGTGATGTGGACAGCACTGCTTGTGAAATTCATACTGTGTGTTTATACCTACAATGGTAGTAGAGCCTTTAGTCAGATGATGGGAGGATCTTAAGCACTGTTGCTTTTTTATTCATTGGGCTCTCAGGCATTGCTAACAGCACTAGTATTGTGGGTGCTGAAACACTATGTCTTCTTCCCAGACAACGGTCTGGGTCAAGTGCATGTTCTTCCTGCTGCTGCCATGCGTCTGCCTGTGTGCCTAGCAAGCAAGCAATAGTCATAGCCTGTGTCTTGAGGATATCACCTTCCTTCCATTACTCTCCGTTCTGAAATACCAGTTCTCTGTAGCACAAAGCATCCTGTAGATTTGATTCGGAGCTGTGCTTCAATGCCAAGCTTGGCTCATGAGGCACCCACAGCTGTACTAGTGCATTGGAATGTCTGTGGGGTCCATAAGATCGGATATGCAGGTTTCCCACCCCTGGAGAAGTTTGACTTAAGACAAGCTGTCCCTTCTTGACATGGCTTTGGCCCACTAAGAACTTGCTAGGAGGTGATAAGAAGTCCTCTGGAAAGAAAGACTTCTGTGAAAATTCCAGCTTGTTTCGAATATTGTGGTGCAAACCCCAGAGGACTGCACAGCTTTTCAGTCACTAGGGTTGCTAGCATCCATGATGACAGTATTTCTGGAATCTGCCCCATTCAACTCTTACCCCTGCAGAGGGAAGATACCACTTCTTCAGTCTGTGGAGCTGGGTGACCAGTGACAGAGTATTTCACTTTCTCCTTGTACACTGCTGTCTCCAATCTCTGTGTTTTCCCAGATTCTAGTTTCTCTCCCACATACTTCCGGTATTCTCCTACAGTCATTCCACTCAAGTGCAGCTCTACCCCCATTGCTTTGGTTCTCCTTTGTGCAGCATAGGTAAGCTCTAGGTATTACTACAAATCTATAAGTGGCAAGGTCATGAATTTCTAGGAAACATACTTCTTTTTTTTCCTAGAAGTAAATTAGTCAATGAGTCTGATGCAATGTTTAACTTTATTGAGAAATAATAGGAGCTATTCAGTTATTGGTATATATGTAGTTAATCACTTGATAATTAGTCATAGAAATAATGTATGATTTAATTAATAGAAAACAAAAGTATATAACATTTAATTACATATTCATTGAAATTTAAAGACTGTTAGTTTAAGAGACCATCAGAAAAACCATTTACCAAAGACATAGGTTTCTCATTTGAATTGAAGGTTTGAATTGGAAGCTTCATGGATATTTGTGAGAGAACCGGTGGAAAGATATAGAAATCCTTAAATGATAGTCTCAAGAACTCAGATTTTAAAGTTATTCATGTACATGAGGGAAAACAGTGTTTAGGAGAGCAGATGCTGGATAGGATGGAGAGGGAGCCTCTGGAGACGAGCTTCAGGCCTGAGTATCCCGGCACGGGCCGGTGATAGTCTAGTCTCTGGGTGTCTGAAGACCGCTGGAAACAGTCTGTGCATTTTCAAAGAGAAATCATAGTGTTTTGTAAATGAACAGGGAAAGCAGCAACTCAAGAGCACGAGCTGCAGGTGGCAGGCACAAGAGAACAAGGGAACAGCACTGCCACCACAAAGAATATGAGGTGGAGTGCTGGTGCTCGAGAGGCAGAAAGAAGCAACCAACTGGTTGAGTCAGACAGAAGATGTAGACATACCAGCAGTACATGGACCAAGTCAAGATGTAGCTACAGAAAGGTGATATTCAACACACAGTAGGTGTTGGTGAAAGGATAGTGTGGAAGATCAGCAGAGCAATGGCAACTTCCTTCCTGCAATATGATGGCGAACTAGCCTTTGCACTTATACTCTTTTCTGTCCACATAGGTCCTTGTCATATGGATCCTAATACTAATTCTTTCATATCAACATAAAAAGCAAGAATAAAAACACAATTTCAAGATAAGCCAGAGTGAAATATTTTCCTCTTTATATCCAGGTATTTCTTTTGAACTAAAATAAAATATTCCACATATAACCAAGAATATATTTAGTGAGCAACAGATTTATTGTTAAACATACTTATCATAAAGTTTGATTATACAGGTAGAGCATGACACTTCAAATTTTCAACAAATTTTAAGGGAGGCATTTCAACTTGTAGATCTATATAAACACAGATGTGACAATGTATCACATGTTTAGAAATCTGGTAAACATACTTGACCTTACTAAAAGGAAAATGAAACTAGTAATTTGCAAAACATTAAATTCTAGGAAATGTGCATATTTCTTCTGGAAAATGTATGTGTTGGGTTATGTATGTAGGAGAATAGAAGGGACAGCTGGTGTTGGAACTGGGTAACTCAGGAGTCAGGCATTCTTAGAGAAAACCTTAAGACAAACGGAGCTTTAGAATTGGGGTCCTGTTTGATAGAATGCTTGCCTAGCAAGGGCAAGGTCTTGGATTCAGTCCTCAGCACTACAAAATAAAGAAAGCTTCTTGGGGTGTATGTGGAACAGTTGTAGCAATTCCATTAACAAAGGCTGCAATAAAGAAGCAAGGAAAGCTTCAGTTTCCTTACTTTGATATTATTATCACCTTATCAAATTTGATATATTATCACTTTATCAAATTAAAAATTTGAGTTCAGATTTTCAATTATAGGGAAATAAATGAGTTTATTTATTTGCTACTTCTTCCAAAAGCTGCAATCATGGAGAGGGGGAAGAAGGAGAGAGTAGTGAACAGACCAATATGCAGGGTTCTCCTAGTTAGCATTGCCTGTCAATTTGACACAATCTCAGTTGAGTAATTCCTTTTATCTGGTTGGATTTTTGTGGGCATGTCTTTGAGGGACTGTCTTGACTAATAATTGAGGTAGAAAAGCCAAGCCCACTGTGGGCACGTGGTCCAGAGTTGTATAAGGAAGCTAGCTGAGCAAGTGAGTGAACCAGAGAGCAAGACAGCAAGCGAGTTCCTGCATGGACATCCTTCAATGATGGGCTGTGACTTGGAAGTGTAAGATGAAATAAACCCTTCCCATGCCCTAAGTTTCTTTTGGTCAGAGTATTTATTCACAGCAGCATCAGAACTTAAAGAGGGAAATACAAATTCATAAAATATTTAAAGGAAAACAGTATTCATTATTATTGAAATGGAATTTAACAAGAGTTGCAAAACTAGGGATTCAAGACTGTCTCTTCATGAGACATGTCTCTACATGACAAAAGGAGATAGTAAGGCTTATGTATGTGATTTATTTATAAATAAATTCCCAAGAAAAAACCAATGTGCTTAACAGTGTGTGCTGAAGAGCTAAGAAAATGTGTTGTCAATCAACAGTTTCCCTAAAGAAAGCCTGTCTGTTGTTCCATTCTAATAGGGTGTACGATTTGTTACAGGAGACTCAGAAAAGTAACAGGTACTAACTTCAATGAGAATGAGCAGGAGTAACTCAGAGGATTTAAAGAGAGAGCAGCAGGTGAGCTGGGCAAGCTATGGGGAGGCTTGAGTATAGTGCTGATGCCGCAGACTGCTTCAAGAGCTAATAGGGAGCCACTCCAGATTTTCATGCAGGATGCTAACTTCAGAAATATTTAGTTGCAGTGTCTTCATTATGGCAAACAAACTGTTGGGTGAAATGAAATTTTGCATCCATAGTTAATGTTTTCATCTATTCTGTAAGTGTTATGACTGGCATGGAATATAGTTAAATGCTAAAATAATAAAATGCTAGATTTTAAAAAATTTTGCTTCTCCAGTTGACAATGTACCCTTTAATAAAGACATAGAAGGCATTTAATTTGAACATGCTGAAGATTCCTGCAAAGATGGCACCCCAAAGCTTGTTTTTAGATGACCTATTAAATGAACATGCTGTGTTATACACTGGATTGTGCCCGACCAAAACTGAATGATTTTACAGTCTCCAGAGCTGTGAGAGGTGAGTTTCCATTGTTGAAACCTCTCGAGAAATGTGAGTTTTATAGTGAAACAGATGTGTCTTGGGAGGTCCTTAACTAATATTCTCTTTCTGTTCTTCCTGAAATATTTTTTTGGCTCTCTTACATGTGAAAGGCAGACTAGAGAGGGCCATGAAGGTTAATTGAGCATTGCTGAATTGCTTATTTATTGTCTAATTTGTTCCAGGTAGGAATACGTAACACAATGATATGTAAGTCATGTTTCAAAACAACTTTATTGAAAAAAAGGTGATAGAAAAAGTGTACAATTTGTAATTCACAATTATGTCTTCTAATAGCATATGTACAGCTACACAAGTTAACCACAGTGGACATGGAAAATAACAGTTCTTGATAACTTTCCTTAAGAATAATCAATAATTTATTTTTTATCATCACAAATTACCACAATTATCTAGCTACATGACCAGTGTCACTACATATCACAGGAAGATTGTCCACCCACACTTTACTGAGACAAAGACAACTGCCATTAATGTGTTAAGTGTACACAAGGCTGTTAAAAGGGGTGTTATTCCATGTATAAGACAAGAGGTGGCATGTAGTTTATGAGCAGATTTGATTTAGTATTCACTATGCCAGGAAGTAAGCATAGATGTGTTTTGGCATTGAATTATTAAAATAGAAAATAAGAAAATTAGAGAAATAAATCCAGATTTTAACTTACAATAGATACATTAAAATAGGAAATTAATTAGAGCCTTAGTTTTTGTTCGAGTTTTTCCTTTCCTTTGTTTTTTCATTGTTTTATCTTTTTTTTTATAAATGAGTGCTATGAATATATCACAAGTTAAGGAAAGATCTTAGCCAAAGAAGGTACCAGCATATGAAAAACAAATTAAAAAGTACCAGATATTTTTGCTTACAAAAAATTTAAACTGTAAAGTCACAAAATATATATAAAAATGCCACATTGAACGAGGCAATCATACTCTACCGAAACTGGTAGCATGCTCCGTAGCCACTTGTCCCATTCGCTTGGTCATACGGTGGTCACCGACAGAAAGGCATTATGGACTCTTGTGCCATCTGGAGATTTGGCTCCATGGGTCATCAGTTCTTGGATTGTCATCCAGTTATCCAAAATTTTCTTGTTTCTCTTTTTCATCATCTTTTTGTGGCTCAGTTCAATGATGCTCAACTCCTTCTTGCCCTCGCCGCTGCTCTGAGGGCTTTCCTTGAGACACTCTAGCCGGCTCCGCATCATGAACTCCCTGCGCCGGCGTTGCTCCTTGGCCCGAACCAGGTGTTGCTTTCTCTCCTCCTTGCTCCAGTAGCGCCCCATTTTCATCTCACTCATGGTGTCGTCATCTGTGGTCATGCCACTCCTCTCCTCCTTGATCTTTAAGGCACGTTCCTTCAGAATTCGGTCTCGCACTGGTCTCTTTGTTATGTACCGGGTCCCGTCACTCCTAATTTTTACCTTCCATTCCATCTTGGGCTCTGAGCCCTTTTGCGATTCCTTGCACATGCTCACCAAGCTGAGCTGACTCTGGGCATACTCCACGGCAGATTTCTGTTGAATTAACTGCATGTAGCTTTGATAGTGCCGGGCATGCGCTGGGATGTTGGCATATCTGTAGGCGGAGCTGTGGTAAGGAGAGAGATATGGAGTGTGCTCATTGACTGTGTTGTCCTGATCCGGAAGCTGGTGAGTTTCTAGACTCTTCTCCAAGCTTTCAATGCTGCAGCCTTCATCGGTGGCTTTGACATGGGTAGACGTGTATTCCTTGGTGCTTGGTCTGGAAGCGGACTGCCGGGCTGTCATTGTGCTTCTCAGATTTTTCTTATTGGCGAGGTTGATCATTCTTGGAAGGGAACTGTCGGGAGACCGGTCTATAGTTAGTGGAGTGCTTCTGCTGCTCTCGGCTGTATTGTATGCACTTGAGCTGTCCTTGTCTGACTTTTCGGGATGTTCCATGATGTCATCCAGTTTTCCCCTCGTCGTATCCAGGCTGGTGTTGTAATTTCGGAATCCTCCATCATGCAGTGCCCAGATGTCTCCATACTGGTCCGTCACTTTCTGGAGCCTGTGAGCCTGCATGATGTTCTGGCACTCCAGCTCAATGTTTCTTAGCTCTTCGTTAAGCAGCTGAAGCTCATGCTCCACCCCGTCCTGCGCCCCTCGGTTGCATTCAATTGTGCTACTTGAGTAGTATAGGTCATAGTCTCCGCGGTTTCGAATCTTAAGCTCCAACAGCTGCTGGAATCCTTCGCACACCTCGTGGTTGCTGGCGCAGTCGGAGTCCAAGCACTCTCCACCAGCAAAGCTCTCGTTGCATTGAAGCTCAAGGCTTCCTAGGGTGTCTTGGCTCTGCCCCAGCTCTCTCTTGCTCTTCAAAGATGTTCTATGGGGGTCCTCGACTGCATTCTCCTGCTCCGAGCTCTCATCATTCCGCAAGCTCTCATCTGTGCGCCCCACTCCACTGTCCTTCTCTTGGTTGTTGGAAGAAGACGTCGCCGTGTCTGTTGTGCCTTCTTCTTCTTCCTGCTTCTTTGGCTGAAAATAAAGTTAAGAGATCATAAGAAATCATTCTGTAAAAGCACGGGCTATTCTACACCTGCTTGAAAAACAATGCTTCATGGCTAAGGGGCAGATCCTGGAAGCAGCTCTAACTGTAGTTTGTTCACTAATTAGCTTTTGACAGCCTTCTGTGCAGTGCCATAGAGGAACTAAGCAGTTCTTTCATTACGCCTATAACATTCACTGGGTGTAAACAAGACAGCGTACCTGAAAATGAAGGATCTTTACCTTCAGGCTTTTCTCTCTGGGAAACTGAGGTGAAAATATACATAAAGTGACCCTAAGCTTCTCAGGTGAAAACACATAGAAGCATACCTAACAGTATCTACATCTTTAGGATTTCGGTGATCTAGTGTTCCTGCTTCTTGATTTTCCTTAAATGAATTAGAATAAGGTAGAAAGGACCAATTATCCAACACTGACTTACTAATTTATTTAGTGATTTACTTAAAGCTGTACTTGTACTGCCCACTTGCCAAGCACAACTTGTTCCCTGTACAGGTTGAGCTGGAGAAATAGCTGAAACAATGGGCCATGGCGCTTAACAACCTACTGACTTCCCTAAAATCTCTTTCGGTTCCCCACCCTGCCTTGTGGTTTTAGGGTATAAAATGAAAATACAAACTGGACCCAGGATCAAAGCCTTGCAGCAACTGTCCTAACTTTGGTCCAAAAGCGAGTGACATGTCCTTTCATCACAGCTATTGGTGTTAGAGGGCTTATTTCAGAAGGATCCCCACAGCATAAATTCAGAGGAAAATTGACTGAAGATAGTAAGGCTGGCGTCACAAACTATTAGAGCCATGCTAACATGATGTGCTGGAACTCCCAAGCTGTATCTCTGTCTGGAGTGGAGGAAGCGCCATCCAGACAAATCTAGCTGTGAGTGGCAGCCTGGGCTGGAAGGCAAGACTCTCCTCCCATTCCAGATTGCTAAGACCAACGTGCCCTGTTCTGGATACACGGCCATAATACACCTCCAAATCAATGCTTCTCCGAATCAAGCACAATGTCCCAGGACTCAGTCACATAGAAAGCACTCTTATCCAGTAATTTTCTGCAAAAATGAGATTTAGCTTTGGACAGATGGAATTGGTTTAGGCCTGGACATACCTGGACATGTAAATTCCTTAACTACCAAAATTCCTTAGTGGTCCCTATGGCATGGATCCAGCTTTACAGACATAAGCAGAAGGGTTCAGGCTGACTTGTGGCTGATACCCTAACCTCAAGCTCCTGTGAAGGATATGGCTACCCCCAAAAGGGAACCTGTGACCTGTAAAGATGAATGCTTTGTGACCCTTCAGAAGGGTGCAGCTCTTGCTGGTCGGCCATCTGAACTGATACCAGTCTGCCATGCCCAGCTTCCAACCCTCCATGCCCATTTCATTTTTTTCCAGAAGGAAACCTCTGGAAACAGGGTGTCTCTGCATGAGTAGGCCAACGAGAGGCTACTGATTGACCTGCCTTCCTGGTTTAGGTGTATAAGCTAAGTCTTTGGTGAAGGGACAGGCTTCTGTTGCTCCTGCCTTTGGAGTCTGGGTGTTGAAGCAGAATAATAAGGTTCTATGTGGGGGACACTGCACAGCTATTTGGTGTGACCCAATCGGGAAGTGTACTCTTGTTTAATTGCTTTATATTTCCCTATACATATTAGTTTCTTTTTCTCTATTTTGTGAATCCATATTGGTGACAGTTGGTTTGATAGAGGTTGAGGGATTTTGTGGCTACTTCAATACTCCTCTGAGAACTTTCTATAAATGAAGCATTCTGGGTCCGAAGAAGTGAACACTGTCTCCAGCCTTCCCTGGATGCCCTGGGCAACGAGGGCCCTGAGATAGGTGCTAACATTAACTTACTATAGCTTCACATGGAAACGCCTCAGAAGAACGATGGCCCCCTTCTGGGTTAGAAGGAACTCAGCTCTTCAGAAGGTGTACTTGAGAGTGGTCAGCCCTTCTCCTGAGCTACCTACACAGTTGGAGTCAGGGTGTTCTGATACACTAGGAGGGGCTGTCTGGCAGATGGGTGACTTTGGGAAATAGTGCCAGATAAGCAGCACAGTGGCTTGAAACATTTCCTGAGCAGTGACTTCCCTTAAGCAACCACATAAGCCTCTCACAAAAGAAGTTCTGGAGACCACCGAGCAGAATTTAGTTCAATCCCACTAAAGTAAACTGTCCCTAGAATTCATCAGACTCGTGTTGGGCGAAGTAACTGCTTTCCTCTTTCCTTGGTAAAAGGAGACTTTCCTCTGTCTCCTGTCATCACCAAGCCTACAGCAGTGCCTCATGGACTTTCTCTGGTAGATTCACTTGGCTTCTGTGTGCTTCCCTCCTGTGTATGACTAGTGTGGCTCCTTTAAAGGTTCTTGTGGCCATTTCCCAGAGAGTTCTGAAACTGCAGCACTGAGCAGGTGTGTAAAGATCTTTAGCTCTCTAAGTTCTTGATCTGCCCATGTTAAGCCTGTTGATTGTTCCAAGCTACTTGTAAGATTGCTATTTCAGCCAGGTCTAGCTCAAAGGTAAATAGCTAGGAATGAATTCCTCATTGGAAACCAAGACTAGGAAAAGAAACAAAATAAAACAATATACTACCACCACCACCAACAACAACAATAACAACCACCAACAACAACCCCAAAAGCTCCACCAGGTGCTATTTGACTTAAAAAAGCAGCCCAAATACTATATAAGACTTGCAATAAAAGCCTTTATGTTAGATAACCTTAGACTTTTCATTTGTTCACGAATATGATTCAGTTTTAACTTTCTTTTTATTACCTGATAAATTTGTATTACAGTCTCCTGCCTAACTGAAAGATACACAAACTTAGTGTATATATGTTTCTGTACAGTCCTTTGTGCATTTATTATGTGGTATGTGTTTTTATGATAAAATATAGAAATTCTTTTCAAATTGTCTCAAAATTAAAACTATTAATTTAAATAGTCCCTGTTAGTTCAAATCATTAATATATGATGTGCTTGGATTCATTGACCAAGTAGGATTATATTTATTGTTTTAGATATAAAACATGAGACTCTAAATAAGTTTAAAAACTTGAAGCGTATTTAACTATTAGTTAATGCACTTAGGCTTCTTAAATTTTATAAAAATAAAGGACTATTCTTTAGGGTTATAAATGTATTTTCATCCATTTTGGTACATGGCAGTTAAAGCTTGCTTTCTCCCCGAGTTGTGCTAAAGTTACTAAGATTTAAAAGTATATTTAACATGTGTAATTCTATATGAAAAGAACACAAAATGAAATTAAGATACCTTTTCACCAGAAAAACAGAAGGCAATGTTTATAGATAAGAAAAAATTTTGTGTGATATAGGAGGGAAGGAAAGGAAGGAGGGAGGGAGAAAGGAAGGAGGGAGGGAAAAAGGAAAGAGGGAGGGAGAAAGGAAGGAGGGAGGGAGAAATTGGAAAGCTAAAGTAGTCAGAGAGGCTCCAAGCAGTCCTAGAGAGTCCATAGAGGGCAAATCGTCGACAAGACGAGATACTGTGAAAGCTTTGGTTCTTACCAGGTTAGCCATAGTCAGGAAAAGATTGTTTATATGAGTCTCTGAAAATTGAGCATTAACACACTGGTATGAAGCCAGAATCTCAATTCTCTGTCTAAAACAAGAGATTTTTAAGTTCTACACTTGTTCTTAGTTTGTGAGAATTGGGCAGTCTTATTCTACTACCAACCATGACTCTTATTTTAAAATGCTTCATGCAGTAAAAGTAACTTTGCTTTTTGGTCAACGGTTAATACTTATCAAAATTCTACTTTAGTCGCCTACGTTTCTGCTTCTCCTCGAAAGTATTTGAGCTCAAATCCATTGAAACCTTCCATCTTCCTTATCCAACTCCTAATCTGCCCCTCCCCCGCCACTCCTTTTCAACTTCACGATGTATTCTTTTTAAATTTTTATTGGTGTGTGTGTGTGTGTGTGTGTGTGTGTGTGTGTGTGTAAATGCAACCCACTGGCTCCATTTGTGTTGCTCATGTGTGCATGTGTTTAGGGCTAATTGCTTAAGATTCGATAATCAGGGGACTTGTCACTGGAAAGAATGATTCTCCCTCACTCTGAAACCTTTGTAGCTCTTTATTTAGGGGTAAGGCCTCATGAGTGTTCCTTAGTCTGCCTGGGCATGTTATCTGGTGTTGCCATTGTGTAAGTCTTACTTAGATGTTCATATTAGTGAGCTTTCATAGGTACAGCTTCCTTGACAAATATAAAGATTCTGTCTCACAGAAGACATTATAGCCCCCAGGCTCTTAAATTCTTTCTGCTTCTTCTTTCTACAAGGCTCCCTGAGCCTTAAGTGTAGGAGTACTTTTAAATACAATTTTTAGGGAAGCCTAAATTCATGAATAAGTTAGGTTTTCTCTGATAAAAAAAATGGTATGGCTACAGAAAATTATGTTTCTTTATTTAAAGCTAGAATATAACATGGGTTTTAGTTGGGTGGTGGTGGTGCATGCCTTTAATCCCAGCACTCAGGAGGCAGAGGCAGGCAGATCTCTATTAGTTCAAGGCCAGCCTGGTCTACAAGAGCTAGTTCCAGTTCAGGCTCCAAAGCTACAGAGAAACCCTGTCTCAAAAAACCCAGACCAAACCAAACAAAACAAAGACCATGGGGTTTTGCTTATTTGTTTCATATTTTCCTCTTAAAGTTTTATACCTGTGCATGTCAAGACTCTGTAGGCCTTCAGCTCATTACACAGTGATATCTGCTCAGTGCCTTGACACAATGCCTGTTAGCAGCAGAAAAGAAGAGCAAATAGGACTTAGCAAGGTACACCAGGCACCCTTGGTTTGAGAACATTTCTTCTAATGTCTTTGTTGCCATGAGAACAAAACCAGAAAGAGCTCATACCTTCATGCACCCCCCCCACACCACTCTCTGCTCTTCCAGTGACGCCTCAGGAAAAAAATAACAAGAAACCTGGCACTAGAAAAATTTCCAGGAATCCACAAGGATGACCCCAGCAAAAACCCTAAACAATATTGGAGAGGATGCCCAAATTGGCCTTGCCCTGTAGTCAGATTGATGATTATCTTAAATGGCACCACAGAACCTCCATCTAGCAACTGATGGAGACAGAGGCAGAGACCTGGAGCGGAGCACTGGGCTGAGCTCCCAAAGTCTAGTTGAAGAGAGGGAGGAGTAAGAAAATGAGCAAAGAGGTCAAGACCATGATAGGGACAGCCACTGAAATAGTTTATCTAAGCTAGTGGGAGCTCACCAACTCTGGCCAGACAGGGAAGAAACCAGCATAGGACCAAACTAGTCCCTCTGAATGTGGGTGACAGTTGCATGGCTGGGGCAGACTGCGGGGCCTCTGTCAGTGGAACCAGGATTTATCTCTACTGCTTGTACTGGCTTTTTGGAACCCATTCTCTTTGGATGGATACCTTGCTCAGTCTAGATATAGTAGGGAGGGCCTTGCTTCTTTGTCCTTCCTCAGAGCAATGTTCCTTACTCTCTCTGAGGAGTGGATGGGTCAGGGAGAAGGAGGAGGGAATGGGAGGAAGGAAGGGAGTAGAAACTGGGATTGATATGCAAAATGAAAAAAGATAGTTTGTTTTCTTTTTAAAAAATAAAAGAAAAAAATAAACGCCAACTATAGCATCACCCAACACTACAGGGTTCTAGATACTGGAAAGCAATCTGCTACTTTAGATACTATTGTGAATGATTTACTGGGTTAATTTGCTTCTCAGGAGAAATAAAAACTTCAGCATCCATGTGTCAACTCTCACTGACTAAAAAGCCCAGCGAAGGGCAAAAATGGGCTCCAGAAAGAAATCAGTAAAACAGGCCCCAAATGAAAAAGCCTGTGGGCCTGTGATGGAATCTCCCAGCTGTTTGTCCTCAGATAGTAATTGTGCTAGACTTCTTATTGGCTTCACAATAAGACTGTAGACTGTGATAGAGCGGACGCTAGTGCTTGCATGCATATTAACAGATCTCAACAAATGGAATGAGAAGCAGCCAAGATTGTAATGCTAATATGTTCAAAAAAAGGTGATTCTATTCCTCAACCAGGGTTGGCTTCCTGTCTTGCTTTTAGATAGCTTCATTCGGCTTCTTGCTCTGCGAGGTTCCTTCCTGTGCTCTTTCCTATAGTTTATGGTGATTCTGTCTCTGGGAGTGAGCACCTGACTGCTTTTCAAGTTCCTAACTTGTTTGGATTGCCTAGACACAATGGTGACCATCGAGTAGGATTCTTTCCCTACACACGAAGTTTATTCCTCAACCCCAAATCTAAACACTCAACTAAATCCTCATTCAGCAACCATAGAACTTCTCATTGAACTTTCGAGATTGAAGAATGAATAAAGACAGAGGACAAAAATTACCTCTGACCTGGATAATATCTGGGTATAATTTTCTTAACTAATAAAGTTCTGAGAATATCTTCTAGAAAAAGAACTAAAGGCCTTCATTAGTGACTGACTATTATGAATTGGAACCAACTTTTTTGGGAATGGGTATGAACAGAAGGATTCAGGTTGTCAGTACAACCATGTCATGTACTCAAGATCCCTTGTATAGAAAGTGACCGCCCACATAGAGCTGCACAGCCTATGTTGAGGCATGACATTTAGCCAGTCAGTGAGTGTCCTGGCTAGTTTTATGTCAACTTGGCACAAGCTAGAGTCATCTAAAAGAGAGACCCTCAATTGAGAAAATGCCACCATAAGACCTAGCTGTAAGGTATCTTCTTAATTAGTGACTGATGGTGGAAGGCCCAGCTCATTGTGGGTGGTGCTATCCCTGGACCGATGGTCATGGGTTCTATAAAAAAAAAAAAAAGCAAGCTGAGGAAGCCAGAGGAATAAGCCAGCAAGTAGCACCCCTCCATGGCCTCTGCCTCAGCTCCTGTCCCAAGGTTCCTGCTCTGAGTTCTTGTCCTGACTTCCTTTCTTGATGATCAGTGATATGGATGTGTAAATTCTATAAATCTTTTTCTTCAACGTATGACCAAGTTGCTTTGGTCATAGTATTTCATCGTAGCAATAGTAACCCTAACTAGGACAGCTTCTTCCTTCCCAGCTCCTAGAAATTCCCCCAAATTAACCCATCACAGAGGTAAGTTTGAGCCCTGCTTCAGATCCTGGCCTCCTTCCTAGTTGCCAATACAATACAGCTTTTTTTTTATTCTGTAAAAGTCTGAAGTCATAATGTTGGCTACTGCACCAATTGAACATTGACCCCTTCCCCCAATAACAAGTGAAAACGGAGAGTTTCCAGGAAAATTTGAGCAACACAGATGAGCAGGCACTCATATAATATTAAAAACATGTTTTGACATATATGGACATATCTAATCTGCATATATACAAACCATGCCATGTGAATCACTGTACAATGACTCCGTGGCCACTGTCCAACCCAAGACTGCGTAGAAAGTTATCCTCGGTGGTATAAAGCATTCGCTAATCTGCCTCCAAATTTAAGCTGCTAAGTTGACTTTACATTCACTGGTCTGTGAAAAACTGAAAATAAAAATCTCCCTTCCAATCCCAGAGTTCCTTGCTCTAACATAATGTTCCTAACATAATGCCTGGTTGTCATTTATAACTGCCCTCTGGAACTAGGACTCTGACAGGACATTGCTCATGCAATAGTCCTTCCTATGAGCGCAAAAAGTGTTTGTCCTTCTCATCAGTTTTCAGGCTTCTGGTGAAGAGAAATGGCCACACAGTGGGCATCTAACCTCAGGGGCGTTTTGTGTTCCTTCACAAGCCCTCACAGTTGTCTTCCATCCGATGAACAGGCAGCATTTGGCACTGCATCACTTTACCTGGACAGGATCTCTCCCTTACTCTTTATTCCAACAACCCCTTGTCAATTCTGTATTGGTTACATTTTTTATCCAAGAAAGAAAAGGCCCGGAGCAAGGATTTTCTTGGTTGTAAGCAGCAGCTGCCAACAAAAGATATCTTTATTTGTGGCTGGTGCTGACTGAAGTCATATATAGAAACTCCAATCCTATCTATACTGTAAAACAACTACCACCCAGTGGCATCACTTCTGAGCACGGGCTAGGCGAGGGGCCAGCAAGAATCCCGAGATACATCACTGTCTCAACGGTGGAGTTTGCTGTCTCAGGTTGTAGCTACGACATTCTGTTTGAGATGGTAGCATGAAAACATATTTCATTATTCAGTTTGGTGAGGTGTTAGAATGTCTGTGCTTCACATGGTTTAACCTGTCAGGATTTTTTTTTTTAAAAAAAAAAAACATCTTTTAGGATGAGTTAATAATTAATGTTGAGAATCAGATGATAATTAAACAAAGTAGTGAATTGACAGGAATGAGATATGTCAGGCAGATGAAGGACATGAATTAGAATAAAAAGTAGGTCATGCTTTTCTGTAGTGCGAAAATAACAAAAATAAGACTCTTAGACTTACTCTGCCATAGCCACGCCATGATCTTCCCTCATTATGTATTAATCAAGGTCAGGAACTTTACTTTTTTAAACATTCTAAGTAGCAGGATGGTACTTGGAACATTAAGAGTTCAAATTTTTGTTGAATGAATATGTGACCTTAAGATAACATGATGTCAGTCACCCCAAATAATGCTGTGGGACATGCATACAGCAGGCAGGGGGGCAAAGATCACCTTTATGGTTGTTCAGGAATACACAGGTATGATTAACCCATGAAGTATACAAATCCTCATACCACATCTTCTTCTGTTTACATTTATAGAAACATATTGTAAAGTTCAAATTTCCATTTTTGAAGTTACTCCATGGTTGATAACTGCTTGTTCCTAGTTAGTATAGCCAAATGCAACACACACATTTACTATGAAGTTTCTGCAAATTACCTTGAAAACTACCTATTTCAACATCTTAATGCTACTGTATTATATTGACAATAGTCCTCAGGCTTTCCAACCTGGAAATAATCTTAATAGAAAAGATCCATATTCCTTCTGCTTCATTTGAGATCATTTGTTCAAAAAATTTACAGAGTTGTTGGATCAACCTCTATGACTGTGTTTCCTTACCCATTAAAAAAAACTAGCGACATTTCCAATGCTGCTCTTCAGATCGGTGGCCCTACCTGCTGTAGCTCATTGGCTGTGCACTGGGCCCCTTCGTTATGTTCTTCCTCCAGCACCTCTGAGTTTAACTCCTCTAAGAATTCATTCCTTTCATCTTCCAGCCAGCCTTCATCCAGCTGCAAAGGAAAGCATTAGTACATTACATTATGTTAGGGAGACCCATGCTAAAATAGGGTAAGCCTCAATGCGGACTGCCGACCAGCTCTCTTTATCAGTGATTCTCTTCAGAGCCGCAGCCCCCTATAGTCACCTCTCAGAAAGAAGAAAAGGTGAGACAAAAAGAAAGAAAGAAAAGGATTCTCAGACCTTTTATCCTCTACTGAAACAGCTTTAAATTTTTCTCTCATAACTGAGTAAATCCCACAGCACAGAGCATTACCTTCTTTCAAAACCCATGAAAAGCACACTGTATAATCCACAGCTGGCATGCTCATTATCCCCCACAGCCCTGGGTGAAAAGAACTGCAGTGCTTCTGATATGGCTATGAGACAATTGGGCTTTTACCATTAACAGCATCCCCCAGTGCGACTGTATACAATGTGCCCCCAACAAGCAGATTTTACCCTCATTCTGCTTTTTTTAAAAAATTTTTAGTTGGGTGACTCAAGATAGCAAGGTGGAAACCCGTCATAAAAGACTTGATAGACAGCACAGATTTTATCTATAAGAAAAAGAAAAGAAAAAAAAACCCAAAGGCTAAAAAAACCAATCACCCAAACTTTAATTACTCTCTCTCTCCCTTTCTCTCTCTCTCTCTCTCTCTCTCTCTCTCTCTCTCTCTCTCTCTCTCTCTCTCTCTCTCTCTCGTACTGTGTGTGTGCGTGCATGCATGCATGCATGCTTGTATATGTACAAATTCTATGGGGTCCACAGGAAATTCAGAGGATATCCTGTGGGAGTAGGTCCTTTCTTGGCACCAGGTGACTTCAGGGAATCAAACTCAGGTTATCAGGCTTGGTGGTAAGTGACTTTATCCACTGAACCATGTCACTGGCGCCTCAATTCTTTAGGGAAATAAAAGCAACCATAGCCATGCCTGTTTATTCACAGGGTTCTGAGAATTACTCAAGGCCTCAAGCGGGTTAGGCTCATACTGTACCATGGAGGACACCCCAGCTCCTATCATGTCTATTAGTCCTAGAGATTCTGGCCAATGTGGTATTGAAAGGAAGTAGAGTGGTACAGAGTTCCGTTTGTGGGTGAGGCACTTTCAGTGAACCCTCACTGAAACAAATCTTGTTGGTTTCTTCACACAAAGAGAAGTAGGAAGCTGGAGATTGCTGTCACACTTTGATTGTTGTTGGTAGCCAATACGGATGGATAATTGGCCTCCATTTCTGGAGCTGGAGTATATACATTAACTGTTTTTGCTCATTAAATGACCTGTACCACCATCAGAACTCTGTTCCCTCTGGGCTACAAAGAACACAGATGTCTAATGACAAAGGGGCAAGAGTTGGAGGTGTTTTCAATAAGAAACCTTTAAAGACAAATGAATGTCCTAAAACTTTAAAAAGAAAAAAAAAAGCCAACTTGAAAATAGGACATTAAGTGGTAGCACAAGCGTTCACACACTTGCATGACATTTATTAACAGAGGACAGATCAGGGTGTCATCGTAGTTAACATTCATTTTAACAAAACGCCTGGGAGAGGGAAAAGTCACGGAGGACTTGCCTCCATCAGATTGGCCGTGTGCATGTGTGTGGGTACATTTCTTTAGTTGTTAACTGAGGTAGGAGGCCCATCCCACTGTCGGTGGTAGCATCCCTGGGTAGGAGAGCCTATGTTGTAGCTGGCCTATGCCAGCACCTAGCACCCTCTGTGTTCTTTGCTACAGCTCCTGCCTCCAAAAACCTGCAAGGAGCTCTTGCCCTGGCATCCTCAGTGGTGGGGTAAAACAAACAACCAAGCAAACAGTTCTTTCCTCCCCAAAATGCTTTCGGTTCTGGTGTTTAACACAGCAAGAGAAAGCAAACTATAATGCACAGATTCCATGGTGGCCATTAAAGCCTACACAGAATTTACACTACCTCAGATCTAACTGTATGCTAGGGTTCCTTGCTAAAAATGCAAGGAAGGAAGGATAAGCTTCACAGGACAAGGTGTGGTGTCTGCACAAAGTAGACCAGACACAGTACTGTAGAGAAAGGATGGAGTAAACCATCTCAAAACTGGTGGTTCCAAGTTTCTCTGAGAGCCCTTGCTGCCCCCATTTCCCGAGGGGAATGGGATAGAAAGCAATATCTTTAATGGTCTGAGGAAGAAAATGGGCAGGAAATGAAAGAAAGGTGACAGGGAGGGAAGGAAATGAGTTATTTAAAAACATTGCACAGATGCACACTACTGCCCCCAGCAAGCACGTAGATCATTTCCAAGGATCTGGAGAGCATTTGAAACAGTTTTAAACATGTTATGGAAAGCACACAAATAGTGTGCTTCCTCATTCTCCCTGCTCAAACTACACACTCACACAATGCAACAAGATAGGCTGGATTTGACAGACAAAGAAAGCAGGTGGAGAAACGGGATCCATCTGCTTTTTTCTTTTTCTTTTTCTTCCAACTCTACTGTGTACCTTGTTAATTCCATTTTAAAAGTATGGTGTTATGATGAGTTTTCTTGGGTGATTTCACTGGAAATCCAATTTTCAAAGCAATTGTGTCTTTTCTAGTGACATATAGAGCCCTTTTTCAGAACCAAGGGTGAAGGCCATCCTGGTCTGAGCAGGTGGTGTGGTGTTCTGCGGCATTGGAGACGTCTGTTGGCAAGGGGGAAAGAGTCTGATTTGATGATTTACCCTCCAGCACTGACTATTGCAGAGGGAAGGCTCAGGAGGGCAAGCCAGATAGTCACCCTCTGCCAGCCAGGTATGCCTGGCAAAGACTAGCAGGTCTAGTCTTAAGCCATTAATATCTATTATTTCTATTACCCATTTAGTATCACTCTGGGAAACGCTTCAGTTCTAAATTCATGAGTTCCCCAGCAGCTACATGGGAGGACAGGAAATTGCCTTATACCAAACCCTTTCTACAACAGGGATGGCCGTTCGATTCATTTCAGCTTACCAAGAACTTTACTGTTCCCTTTTATTCTTTTCTTTCCATTTTCTTTAAGGGACTGGGATCAGTGAGATAATTGGCTCAAGAATATTCCAGTTAATTGCAACAATTTCAAATGTATTTTAAAATTCCCTCCTGGTAAGAAAGCACTCCAGCCTGGTGTCCAGGCTCATTCCCCTCCACCAAGACCTCAGGGGTGTGGCTTTACTCCGCTCCAGGCTACAGCAGACTTTATGAGAACCATTTAGGATGGTCAAGGGCATAAAGGAAATATATGCGGAAAGAGGGGACTTTTATATCCACTATATTCAAGTCAGGACCCAGCCTGACACTGAAATACACTTTCTCTGTGTAATTTATAGAGAGAATGTAGTTACTGAGTCTGAAAAATATCAGATCAATAGCCTGGGAGACAAACGATGGCATAACTAATGTCCCTCCCACTACTGACAGGCGGAGAGGACAGTGAGAACGTGCTGTCCACTCTGCCTTCAAGGGGACAGGAACAGGAAGTGGAAAGAGGCATGAGGTAAGTGCCTTTCCCTGACCATTACCTCCCCCCCTTTTTTTTTTTTGCTGATGGCACCTTCCTCTCTCGAGACAGACAAGTATTCCTTTCGAAGCGTCATTTTTGGGCGGCAGAAAAATGTTTTTGTCACATTAATTATGGAAAAGAACTCAGGTCCTCCGCGGAACTACACCAGAGAGAGTTTATTTCATAGTTATTTTAGGAAGATTTAAGATGATAGCTACATATGCTAATATTTTTCTCATTAGAGAATCCTTCGTGATGCCTTAATATGCCAATTATGTATTTTAGATGGAAGTCTAAAGGGAGGGTCTATACAGAATTTAAAATAAAAATAATCTGAAGTCAACTATTTCTCATTTGTTAATTCATTTAAGAAACTATCAAGCAGACAGAGAGATAGGATTCCATTTTGTGTGTTTTAAATTTTTCCCTGAAATCGATGATTAGCTGTTTTTCCTGGAGTCTGTAGTAGGCTTTGCTGGGGGTGGAGTTAGACAGTAAGGATCAGCCTTTGCAGTGTTTTGTATCTGTGTTTATACAGACAGCCATGGAAGAGATTCCATGTCACCTAGCAGGAACGCATACACACTCATTCATGAACTCAGGCTCTCTGCTCGAACCTGCGTGTCGGGCCTGGCAACCAGGAGCACAAGTCTCTTACACTCCTCACTCGACAGCAGAGCCACGGCCTCTTCCCGGTTCTGGATGTCTTCCCCATTTATCTAGAGAACAAATGAAAGTGGCACATTAGTTTCTATTTCCACAATGCTGCACACAATAAATGGCAAATATCAGCTCATTTATGGTGAATGTATGGACAATGAAGCTTCCACAATGGGCTCATCTTCGCCCCTCCGTGGAAAGTGCCTTCACTCAATTACACGCGCGCTGTAAGAGCCGTATTGATCCCTGAAGGATGGTGGACATCACAGGAAGCAGTTATGTTCATAAATGTCCAACCTGCGCCCTGGCAACATACATCTAGCAACACAATTAACCAGCCCCTGACAGGTGACGTTCATCTTTCTCCGCTCAGAGTAATGGAAGTGTCACTCTGAGATAATAGTGCTGGGGGAAGCGGCCGGCAGTTCCACAACTGAAATCCGTCATCCTGCACGCTCCCGGGAGCCAATTAGAGAGCTGCAGAGGGCCCCTGAGCAGGCTGCGCTCCCAGACTGCTGCTGACCTGGGCTCAGTTAATCACTTCGTGTTTGTGTGGGAGCCTGACTCAGTTGTCCGAACATCACTCCAGTTATATCCCAGATGAGTCTACTTCAAAAAGAGAAGAGCTCTTTAGGACCCTGCTCCCAACACTTGACTCCTTCCAAGGCTTTACCCATTTCTTCTTTCAAAAAAATTACACGCAATATTTTAAGTATACTTGGAAATTTTAAAGATCGAATCAAGTAAAATTGACTTTTACCAAACGAGGGAAAGAAACCAACCTTTTGTGAGCTTTAGATTGTGCAGAAAAAAAAATCCTACAGCATTCAGACATGCCTATGTTCTTAAAACAGAGCAAGTACCCTTGAACTACATTTTTGTGTCCAGATGTATTTATTTTTAATTTAGCAGATTTTCCTTTGGATGCTTAAAATCGTTTTGTTTTATTGATTTCTCAAATTCATAGAGGCAATATTTTCAATCTCTAGCATATTATCAAAATATGTGGAAATTTCAAACATAGAGGAAAGTACCTAAATGAACACTATGTATATAGGTTAAATAGGATGGAGATGTGGCCATAGTAGCCAGGTTCTTTCTCCAGCAATTTCATATTTTCGCTCAGAGTTTCCACTTGTGGGTCTCTGGGATTCTGGCTGCTCCACAAGGACAGACAGGGTTACCAGAAAACAGGGAAATCAGCCTGAGAATCTTACTTTGGACCACAGAACCATCCTTATCCCTAAACCCTTATTAGAGATGCTTAGGAAAACAGAGCACAGGAGAAGAAAAATACCCAGCTCACAGGCATTTCGTACTCTGATCAAAACAGCTGCCGCCTCCGTTTCTTGCTTGTCTGTAGATAGACGCCCCAATGCTCGTGGGTTTCATGTGGATTCCTTCTTATTCCTGGGCCTCAAACAAGCCTTGTTCAACTAGGACTGTGGTTTTAACAGACTATGGCCTTTACTATGGCCTAAGGGCTCCTGGCCATTCCATGGCACTTCTTAGCTTACCTGTAGCACAACTGTCTCATTCTAGGCCTATTTGATTCTAAATGTCCTGTGATGTCCGACACGGCTAAGCTCCATCTTTCTGCCTGGGATTTAACACTCACTGCTTTCCCCTCTGGCTTCCACTCAGACTTATGCGTACTTTCCCTTTCAGCACCCAGATTCACCTGCTGTCACTCTGCTCCTCATCGCCACTACCCTAACGTTGCTATCGTGTTTGCCAACGTAGACTAGATGTCATAGTGGCTTTTTCAGAGGGTTGTGGTAAAGGGCTTAACTATTTGCCTGGCATAATTTCAGTGTATAGCCCTATAGATGCACATGCTGTATTACCCTCTCTCTATATATTAATTATATATATTAATATATATACATATATATTAATTCACCACGAAGGCAAACTATGTCCTGCTAAGTAAAGACAACAGAGTAAACTCTACAAAGACTTTAATACGTAGGAGTAGGTCTGTTCTGTCTAGACAGGTATTTATTTTTGATGTAGTCTTAACACTTAAGAAGACACCAACACAGTGGCATGTTTGCTTTTCAGTCCCTCCGTAGCTGACAGTCAGCTTTCTTCCTTGTAATCTCATAGTGGTCTGCATTTTGGCTTCTAGGAGTGCCAGTAAACACAAATCATTTGCTGTGGAAGCCACTCATCTCCGGGATCACACGGGATGAAATGAAGCCACCGCAGAAATTTGCTATTAAAATATCATTCGCTATTTTCTTTTTCAAAATAAGGGTCACTTTATCCAACTGGTTGGTACATTTCTGTGTTCTCGGGATTTTAGTTTGATGTTCAAACTGATATAAAGCAAGAAGTGCAGCTGTATGTTTCAGCAAGGATTCCTCTCAGAAATGAGAGATCTGAGGAGGGGAATCTGATAGAGCTCTCAACCTTCAGCTGCCTTTGTTCCTGGAATAATGGCTGTGGTTGCAAAGCTGCTAGTGAGAAAGCAGCTTGCTCTTTCCCAGGAAGACACAGCACATCAGAGAGAGGAGAATGATCTCCAGTCCTGTCCCCCTCGGCTTCCTGAAGGACATTTGGCTTAAGAAAGAAAGCATGAGAGCCTTGGGGGAAACACTATGATAATTTCGTTCTAAATGAGGTTAATTTTTGTATATAATAGATTTAGACTTCATATTTTCTGTGCATAAACATGTAAATATTCATTTCAGAATGGGTATTGTTGGGGCAGGGGAAAGTACGTATGTCTTTGTGCTGGATGAGAGAAGTGAATCAAACTCTCACTTTAGGTCTGATCTCCTAGGAAAGGGAATGTGTAGGGGAGCAATGCCCAAAGATCCGTAAGTGGCATAATATGGTTTTTCTGCTTGAATATACCAGTATGTAGGCTTCAGTAGTGTTGTACCTGAGACAGATAAACATCTGAAATGTTGGCATCCAACTGCTTATGACCTTTCTCAGGAAAACCTAAGCATCTTGGGCCAAAGAAGGGGACTACGTTGCATGTGTATTTAATAACTACGAGAGGGAAGGGGAGGGGCATATACTGATACAGAAGGCTAGGAAAGACTCGGGGAAAACTGTTGTCCAAAGAGAGGAAATCAACACATAGGAAGACCGCGGCATGCCAGTTCAGATACAGTGCTGAGAATGCAGACAGCTCACTCAAAGGCTACCATCCCATCATCCCTTCTGGCAGAGCCTTGACCAGCATGAGAGCAGCCTGTTTACAGGGACTCTTCTATGCTTATCCCTCCAAGGAGACAGTGGGGCATGGTACCATCTCCTTTAAGGAACTGGTTGTTTGTATGACATTTAACCATTGCAGTCTAACCCAGAAATGCCTTCTTTGGACCTATAATTTTTTTTCAGTTAATTTCAGAACAAGTTGGATCTAAGTTATTGTCCATGGCATGGCAGAGAGAAAGACAGAACCACCCAGCACTTTGGGGGAAAACATATGAGAACCAGAAACGTTCCGGAGAGGTGATTTGTGGTTTTACTTTATGATGTCTACTAGATGTGAGTAAGTGAGAGGAGAGAGAGAGAGAAAGAGAGAGAGAGAGAAGAGAGGGATAGGCATCATCAGAAAGCCATCTAAGATGTCTGTGGTATGCTAGATGAAGAAAATATTAGCTCCACAATGAGGCCAGACTCATAAATACACACCCCTGAGGCCATCAAAAATAGACAATTAAAGTCAGTTTCTGTAAAGAGGTTAATTTAAATAAAAGCCAACCTGGAAACCTTATGGATAAGAAGTAATTCCTCTGTTTTCTCCATTGCCCTCTCTCTGAGAAAGGAGTCATTAATTGTTCATTATAAGGTATCCCATAATCTCCTCACCAGACAGATGGGAGCTATTTGTCTGTGGGTACAATTTTGTCACAGTTTTATTTAATATAATTTCACCATCACCCTTAAGACACTTTGCTTCCTATGTGTGTGTGACAAAATTGAATTCTAGGCTTTTTAATGTGATGTGTGTGTGTTCATTTAGTTTGCAGTATTTGTCACAGAATATAAAGTAATCTGGCAGAAAACAGCACTTTATCAACCCTGCCATTGTTTCTTCAATGAACTAATTCCATTAAGGAATTCTTTATTATTCTGTAGGCATTTTTCTTCAAAAATAAATCTGCATACAAAATAGCTAAGAACTTAGAAGCTTCAAAATACGCAGTCTCATGGAAACACATACATTCCCACCCCCTTCTATCCAGTCAGCCACAGAACTAAAGGATGTAATCTTATTAAAGTTAATTTTAAAAATGGTGTTTGCCAATGAGAGAAGAGCCGGCTGGAAAGTTGGAAGGGAGCCAGGTGATGGTATAACAGAGGAGGTGTGGGTGGGAAGAGGAGGAGGCGAGAGCTGGGAAGGGAGCCAGATGATGCTATAAGAGGAGGTGTGGGTGGGAAGAGAAGGGGGCGAGAGCTGGCGGGGACAGCAGGGAAAATGACAATGGATAGATTCAATACCTCAAAACTGTGGCTGAATAGGATGGCCACTTTGTGGGTACGAATCCTTCCAAGCTTTTCAGACACTCATCTTATTGTGTGTTAGCGCCTAATGACCTGAGAGCCAAGAAGTCACACTGTTTTGGTGAGCTGGAGATATTAATAAGGCAACAACACAGTTAATAGTTCAATTAATTTGAAAAATAGAATATTCCAACCTTCCAATATCTATATTAAACACTAATTTCTTGTGTAGGCTACCCTAGCATAGCTTCTCTGCAGATTTTATTCATCTGTCCTGAACGCCTGATTTACTCATTGACATGTGAGTGTGTGTGTGTGTGTGTGTGTGTGTGTGTGTGTGTAAAGATGTTAAACATGTATCTCAAAACAAGGCCATGTCTAGATTGCCAGACAGACATTTTATTCCCCCAATGTATCCAACAATGGACACAGGTCCATTTGCTTAACTATAGGCCACCACTCATAAACCTTCCTGCATTGCATACTCTTGAAGTTTTCTGGAAACTGCTTGGACCCTAAATTATCACAGACTCTTACTTCTTATTCTTTTCTAATTAGAACCCTAGAGTGTTGTTGGTGGGTAGGATCTGTGGTGTCAAGCTAAGGAAAAGAAGGAGTGCGAACCTGATGGGGGTAGCAAGGTTGCCCTGGGGACTGGCAGGGTGAGACACCAAGCAGCTTAGGGACCCCTGCATAATGCCACGCTATTCTGTCATCACCTGTGTGGGCTGCTGTCTTCCCATTTAGACAGGACAGGGTGGCCCTAGTGCACCTTGTATATTTCTGAAGCTCAGAGTTGGAGTAAAGTGTTGAATATGAAGCAGCATCTTCTGGGCATCCACTCCTAGCTGGGGAGATGGGAACTCTGGATATGGCACTATCTCTAGAAGCTCTGAGGACTTTTAAGTGGGTACTCCTTCAAGCAACCGTGCTTGTATGTCTTGCTCTGTTCTACAGCTGTGACTAAGAACTCAACTCAGCACTTTCATTTGGGGATTGACCTGGACTTTAGTCTTATGTGGATTCTTCCAGTCGCTCTTTAAAGCAAAGACTCTGAAGAGATACCATGGGCAGAGGCAGGTTTAGAGCAGGCCCTCGGCTTTCTGTGAACCCTCATCAGGCTGTGGGACTCTTTCCAGCCCTGGACTTGCCTATGATCGGTTCACTGTTTCATATTTCTCAATCAACTAGAATGTTTTCATATTTCTCTATGGAGAAGAAATCACAGCTGTTCCATCTGGCCTTGGTAGCTCCCCCATAAGTCACGAGTGAAAGCTGTTTTGGACTTTTAGAGATTTGTATCGTAAGGGAACACATGGATCCATGTTCAAGTAGTTTATTCTGGAAAAGATTGCCATCGCTGCAGCTAGGAGTAACCCCTACTGCTGGTGACCAGTCATCTATCATCATTTTCCTAAGCCCACTGCACACATCTCATGCAACCTTTGCAACTACAGCAGGTTATATACCTTACGATAAGAAAATGGGCTTACAATGGAGGAAGGTATAGCATGCCAAAACCAATAGTGGAACCGGAAGGCAAAACACAGCCATCTCATTCCATGTATCTCAATAATTGTTAGCTAATAACTATTGAGAATAGGTACCACCTTTACTTTGAAATGATAGCATTTTGTTTTATAGACGATAATATGCAAAAGCCATGGAAGGCTCTTTTCCTCCTAACATTTTATAAGAAACAAGATAGAATAAAAGCTGTTAGACTGCCTGTGGGAAACTTGAGAAAATAACCCCATCACATACTTGTAAAATACGATCTCCTTCTCGAATCCGGCCATCCTTGGCAGCAATGCTATTTGGGTCAACCTGTAATAGAAAAAGCATATATCTTCAGGGACATACACTATCCTTCTAAGAGTTTAAAATGTAGTTTTAAAACATAGTACCTTAAGATAGTATAGTTTTAGACTATATTGGCTCAATTCGCTATTGATTTATGGTAGGGTGCATCTCATTTTTCTCTGTCAAAATCACTAATTCTAAAGCTGTAAATGAACATCTTTAGAGTTAACAACAATAAAATGGATCAGGCAGACCTTCATTTGCAGGTCATTTTTTCCGTCCCGTCTCCCTCCATCTCTGCCCTCCCTTTTCATATTCTTTGTGTAATTTCTGAAGCCCAGTTGTCAGATAGTCTTTAGCTGACAGGATTCCTGTGATGTCATTAACACCAGGACTTTTCTGGACCTAGAAAATTTACATCATACTAAGGCGACCTGTAAATAATACTGGAGATGTATTTGGAAAGCTGATAGATATCTTAAGTCAATACTTGTTAAATGGATTTTAGACCTGCAAGTATATTATTTTAAAAGAGATATTTAATCTATATTGTTCAATAATTGGACAAAACCTATCTATATATTCTGTTACTTGGTGCCACTTTACATATAGTGCCACTTTACATATAGTGTTTTTTTGCATTATTAGAACTTATTTTTGCAACTTTTTTTGCATTATTAGAACAAACAGCTATTTAAAGCTCTACTAAGAATGTTCCAATATTTTAAGAAGTCACACCTGAGTGAAGGCTTTCAGTTCATTGGGGGATTTATCTATTTATCATTATAGTTTTATCTATCTAGTCTCTGTGATAGTTTCAAGTCATTTCTAGACTTGGCTTATTCCATCAATGATTCTTGCCTGAGTATTTCAAGTACTGCATGAGGTTGGTCTGCTCAGTTCCGAAATTGCATGTTATTAGGGTCCCAGCTGAGAACTGAGAATAAGATGACAAGTCAAGCACAGAGGGCTCTATGCGCATACTCAGGAGGGATGAGGATAGCTCTCCACAGCTGCACGTGTTTGGTTTCTATGGCTTCTTTATCACCTCTGCAAAGAGAGGTTTCGAATCTGATCCATTTAAACCCTAAACGGAGACTTAACCAGAATGAAGAGGATTCTATTATTAATGAAGTGTGTCCCTTTGTAAAGCTATTCATTACATGAAACTTTGTCCTTAAAACTGTAATCAAATCACCCACAAAACTGACTGCTTCTGTACACATTACAGACAAGGTTTCAGTGGGTGTGTCTTGCTCCCCCATTCCTCGGTGAAGAGGAATCATTGGAGTCCTTCATTTTAAAGAAGTCACCAAATGAAGTACGCTCTGGAGAATTATCCAGGTGGGAAGGAGGCAGCAAAATCTTTGGTAAAGAGAGAAAGAAAAATCCCATTCCATGTTTTCAGAGTTGTGCCACTCCCCAAGTGTGTTAGTTCCAGATTTCTTACAGAGTTGCACAGTCAAAGCAACTCTGCAGAAAACTGTTGACTGAGTTTGTTGGGTACTGTTTAACTCTGTATCCATCATGGCTCGGGCTGCAGAGAACATTAGCTTCTAGGCTGTCTAACGCTTACAGACATTTCTGCAGGAACTAAGTTATGGAATATGCACATCTTCATGGGTGGCGGCATGCATAGCGTTAAATCATAAGTAGTTTTAATTTAAAAATGCATACCTTTTTATATTTTCTAAAATGATCTATTTTTCCAGATATCTATTGCAATAAATTCTGCTTGGTAGTCTTTCAAGCTAGCACTAAAATGGCGACTCAAATGTAGTTCTTTGCCTACGATCATGTGGCTGGATAAAAGAAATGGACAGATGTACTTCTTGGGTATTTAAATCTGTCCACCTCATCAGCAGAGTAAAGGAGGTGATTATTATGACTGTTAGTTTAAAATAATTAGCCAATACTGCTGTTAGCAGAGTATAAAAGATGCAACGGGACGGAAGGACAAATGTTTGGGGACCAGAGCTCAGCTCAGCCTGCTGCTCTCTTATGGGACCTTCCGGGAATTTATTCAAATTTAGACAATGTTACTACTTTCACACTTTTCCTTGCTGGGATTCTGCAGGGAAAGCCTCCACGCTAAACAAGCTGATGATAATTGCATTACTTGGGCAGCATAATTTGCTTCCCTAATTGAAAGTGGCAAGAATTGGAAGGCAGCCAGTTCTTCACATCCAGGCCTTGCGAAGAGGCTTTTCTCCTCCTGAGCCCTTTCAAGTCATCTCTCCCCTCTCCCTCCCTTCAGGATCCTTCAGGTCCTCTCCACAGCATCTCTCACCTTGCTGACATAAATGCCCATGTCTTCTTCATCATCCGTTCGGTAGCAGACCGTCAGGCCCAGCTTCTCTTGACTGCTAACACGACACAGCTCAACCTCCTGAGAGAATGCATGCGTATTGAGACATTAATCTCAAAGTGCAAACTAAAAGATGCAGTTCTGGTCACTGTGATATATTTTAAGCATTATTGATAAACATCTGAAATGAACTTTCATAACAAAAAACATTGAAATTTACATTTATCAAGTATTTCTGTATAGTCAAATCAGCATTTCAGGTTTTCATTTTGTAGTTGTAAGTATGCAGAATCACATGAATTCATACATAAAACTGCATAGATTATTAAGCTGGAATCATAAATTATTTGAGGATATCAAAGAAGGTAGAAAAAGCTTCACAAACGTTGCTACTGCATTTTCCTCTGTAATGTAATAAAATGACCTAAGTTTGAACAAAAGAACTATACTGAATCTTTTTGTCCGTTCTTCCTCTGAACTTTGTAAAGTGTGCTAAGAATCAAAGGTTTGTGTATGTCAAGTTAAAGTTTTCTATTATTCTATAGCAACCGTCACCCTTGGAAAGAAAAGGGTTTATCGGCTAAAGGGAGAGATATCAACCCCCATATGGGGCAGGGGGATGAATCAGAATGCAACATTGAATGAGCAAGAAAATACATTCACTAACATGCACTGCTAAGGGTCTGGGAATGTCAGCCTCAGGTAATGTGTACTGAATCTATTTCCTGATTTATGTTCAGAAAAATAATAATTTCAGTTTCATATAATGAAATGGGCTTGTGCCACTTTCTGACACAAACCAGGATAAATCACACAATTCCAGGTGTTAAAAGACAAATTGCAGCTGCAATCTTGGGGAACTTGTTTCTATTGTGGAGAACATAAGGCCTATTCCTAAATAATCAGAGGAGGGAGAAGGGTGTAATTTGGAAGAGAAGCCTGGAGCAAGGCTCTTGAATTCAGCCCTGTAGAGCTATGTGATTCCCAGTTCCATGAACGCCCCCTCTTCATTGCCTGAAAAAGTAGGACTTTATCATAGACTCAGTCACTACCAGGAAGGGTGCTGTCATTCCTTCCTAGTCTTTCCATGTCTGTGTATTATTTTGTAAAAACAACCCATAATTAAGAGGTCTTTTATTTTTTGATGGGAAATGTATGTATTCGTGTGTGTATAAAATGTTTATGAAGTCTAATGATATGACCATATATGTCTTTCCCAAATTGAATGTAGAAATCCTAACCCTCAATGCGGTCTTGCAATTAGGAGGTAGGACCTTTGGAAGGTAAGGAGTGGTAAGGCCCTGAATGCAATTAGTGCTTCAATTAAAGGGGCAGAGTGCACAGTTGCCCTGAAGCATGCAGACCTCAGGGAGGAGGTACCCTTGGGGAGGAGGTGGGCCCTATGAGCCACCACACTCTTCTGCTTGGATCTTGAACTTTCTAGCTCCAGCACTGAGAAAGGTGTCTGGACTTCAGGAGTCATCTGATCTTCAGTGTTTGCTACAGTGCACAGAACGGACTAAGACAACAGGTCCCAGCTTAGCTGCCCAAGAACTGAAAGAGTAGTGTCAAATACGGAAAAGTTCACTTGACTACAAGCAATACGTGCTCTTTACAACATTTTGTAACATTTGGAGAAGTCCCCTCCCTTCGGTTTAGTCTATCAGAGATGCCCTTGTCACAGAGTCATAACGGTTTGTTTCAACGATGTGCTGTACACTATGGGTAAATTATTAATGAGAACACGTACTAGCATAAGCTGCAATGACCAATAATTTCATAGCCAACAGCAAATAAAACAAAATTTAGTCCTATACCCCGAGACAAGTGCTGCAAATTAGAGCAAACTGAAACTTCAGGGAACGTAAGTGTGCTGAGGTGCTGTGAGTTACTATAGTTGCTTCTGAAAGCCAGCTGAATGAGAATACCAGCTAACATGGCAAACTGGGGGGACAAAAGCCCACAGAGCTTCAACTACACAAAGAACTAAAGGAAACGGGGGGGCAGGAGAGATGGTCCTTCCCAGGAAAGAGTAAACCAGTTGGTTGTTCACTGTCAAACGGTCAGTCCTGAAAACATACATACAGCTGGGAATGGTGGTGCACACCTCTAATCCCAGCACTCGGAAGCAGAGGCAGGTGGATCTCTTTGAGTTCGAGACCAGTTTACATAGGGAATATATGGTAAGACATTGTCTCAAAACCAAACCAAAACAAACCAGAAAACAAACAAACAAAAAGTAACATTATATGGAACATTAAATACAACAGGTTATACATATACATATATGCATATAATAATAAATGAAAAAGAAGCCTTGAAGAACAAGGAGAGATATGAGGGAGCCTCTGAAGGGAGGAAAGAGAAGGGAGAAACATAATTAAATCACAATCTCAAAAATAAACAACAAACCCACCTACTGGGGAGTAGAAAAAGGTGGGAAGCCCATTAACCTCGAAAGAACAGGAAACAAGTCTCCATTTGTCACCTGGAGGGGAAATACATACAGCAAGCAAGGGTTTCCCCCAAACTGGCAGTGGTTCATAGTGCCATAGGCTGAGCTCCTCACTAAATCCATATTTCTAGGCAGGAGTCACAGCCACAGAGCTGTCTCTTCCAGCAATAGTACAGTGAGCAAAGAAGCCTGGTGTTCTTAAGAGGTCTCCAAGGAAAACTGAACACACTGCAGAGAGATGCCTTTGGAGCCCTTAAATCAGAGCCATCAGAGGTCCTTATGGTCTTCCACTGTCTGGTCAAAGGGGAGGAAGGATGTTTCATACAGGGGAAGGCATATGCATCTGGGTGCACTTCTCAGTGTTTGCTTGGAATTCTCAGAGCTACCTGTTCACTTTGGGGTCTGTCTACAAGAGGCAGATCTGAGTGCTGAGCGAGAGGATTGAATGAATCCATTAACAGCAGAACCACTGGATTACCCACATGGTATCCATTGTCTAAAACGTCAAAGTAGCTACCTAAAATTTAAAGGTAAGACTTTGAGGTAAAAATACTATTTCAATATTTGCATACTATTAAACCTATGTGAGTCGGGCGGTAATGGCTCACACCTTTAACCCCAGCACTTGGGAGGCAGAGGCAAGCTGATCTTTGTGAGTTCAAGGCCAGCTTGATCTACAGAGTGAGTTCCAGGACAGCAGGGGCTACACAGAGAAACCCTGTCTCATAAAAACAAAAAAACAAATCAAAACAAAACAATCTATGTAAAGTGGGCATTAACACTGGCTATCTGTCTAGGTTTCCAGTACACTACTTTCCGAGATGGCCTACACTCTCCCATGTCTAGGCAGCTGCATCTGTCTTTCTGCACAGGTGTTTTAGGCTTCCTGTTTAATCACCCCACCAGCAAAATCTGGTATTTGGGGTGAGATTCTCTTACAAGTGTACTTGAGAAATAAAACTAATAAATAAATCCTCTTTAAGAGGCTTGTTATTATAATTCATGTAAAATGTGGTGTAATGGTATAATTTTATGAAAATGATTTCTTGACATCCAAAACATTGAACTTTGGGCAGATCTTAAAGCCAAGTCCACAATACACTATAAGATCATTTAAGAATATGTACTTGAGGGGGAATGGAGGGAGAGAGTGCTGGGAGAGATGACTGGAATTGGGGGGCTTCGGAGGTAATGAGGAAACCTAGTGCAGTGGAAACTCCCTGGAATCTATGAGAGGGACGCTAGTGAAGTCTCCTAATAATGGGGAACACGGAGCCCAAAGGGCCATTTTTTGTAACTAGGCAAGTCTCCCAGCAGTGAGACTGGAACATCAAGCCAGTCACAAAAACTTCAACCTACAAGATGTCTTGCTTTGCAAGATGTGCTAGGATAAACATGGCTGATGTGGGAGGTCCTTCTGTATATGCGTTGCTTTTATTAGTTAATGAATAAAGAAGTGGCTTTGGCCTGTGATAGAGCAGAATAGAGCTAGGTGGGAAAGCTAAACTGAATGCTGGGAGAAAGTAGGCAGAGTCAGTGAGACACCAGGTAGTCGCCGGAGCAGACAGATGCCAGAACTTTGCTGGTAAGCCACAGCCACATGGCAATACACGGATTAATAGAAATGGGTTAATTTAAGATATGAGTTAGCTAGAAATATGCTTAAGATATTGGTCAAACAGTATTGTAAATAATTTAGTTTCTGTGTGATTATTTCAAGTCTGGGTGGCTGGGAATGAACAAGCAGCCTCAATCAACAATTGGCATCCAATGTGGCCAACTAAATCCACTTAAAACCCAAGAGTTAGATTGGTTAGAGATGATTGATCTAACTTGAGGCTCACACCAGGAGAAGGAGCCCACACATGATATCATGTGGCTGGCTAGAAATCAGAGGCTGGGAAGTCCCAGAAACTCAGGATAGTAGAACCAAATATGACTGATCTACAGACAGATGGAAGACACAGGGAGAGAGGTCAAAAATTCAGACTTGGGCTCAGTCTTGGTCAAATTAATCCAAGAGAAAAGGCTATGTTTTCATTCCTTAACACGTAATCATGATTTGGTGTCTCTGGAGTCATCTTAAATTCATTCACTGACAAACTGTGAGGGTAAAAGGATATCTCAGTGGTTAAGACCACTGCCTTCTCCTCCAGAGTGCTCCTGTTTGATTCTCAGCACCCCCTTAGTGGCTTACAACTGTCTGTAGTTGAAGATCTAGGAGATCAGACACTTTCAGTCATACCTGCAGGCAAACACTCACTCATTTAAATATATTAAACTGATTTTTAAAGGTCATGTAACATGTGATCCAACAGAGGTTAGTTCATATCAATGCAGGCAGCAAGCATATGGCTTTCTCCATGTATGCACTCATGTTCATGTGTGTGCATGGGTGCTTGGAGGTCAAGGAAAAATGCCATTCTGTTCCTCAATCAGTTTCTACCATTAAAAACATTTTTCTTTATATTTATATATTTAATGTGTACATGTGTATATGTTATAGTACAACTTGTGGAAGCCAGTTCTCTCCTTCTACGTTGTACTTTCAGGGGGTGGACTTAGGCAGTTGGGCTTGTAGCCTTTACCAGCTGAGTCACCTTTCTGGCCCCATCTTTTTAGAGCTAGGGCTGGGAGTTTGCTGATTGGCTAGACTGGCTGGGACTCAAGCTCCTGTCTTAGTTTCCTCAGCACTGGGATTTCAGGGCCAGTGTCACTGTGTGGGGGAGGGGGAGGTTTCTCATTTACATGAGGACAGGAGCTCCAAAACCAGGTCTCGCCGTGGCAATCCTTTTTCTCCTACTGAGCTGGCTCTTCAGCAACACATAGCTTTAATTCAAGGACTGAACTTCCAGGGGTAAAACTTCAGGCACTGAGGAAGATCCCAGTATAATGGATATCACAACTTACAAGCCAGGGTACCAAGCACCAGTGTAGACCTGCGCCCCTTCTTGCGGTGGCCGCACAGTTCACAGTGGTCCATGAAAACACACACTTCAGAGTGAAGGTTCTATGACAAAGGCACTTAGAAGCAGCTGCCAGCAGAACATTTCTATGAGGTCAGGGTAGCTGTGCAGACAGTGTAAGACGGTTCTCTTGTAGAGACCCCATCCAGCACTCCTATGCAGGGCCCAATAGCTTCCGAAGGAATGCTCCCAGTAATGCATCAGGCTTCCCTGCATCGTCACACCCATCTCTCTGTCACCAGGAATCCACTTGAGAAACATAAAAGTGAAAGCTACTGGATCCCCCACAGAGACAATTCATGGGTGTCTGCGAACTTCAGGCCTCCTGCACTGATAGCGATAACAGTGGTAATATCACATAAATCCCTGTGTCCAAAATTGGTGCTTCACACCCCTGGCACAGTCGCATTTACTTCACTATGAACAAGCTTCAAAATGCCATGCTCTGGGAATGGAAAAGTTTCTTAAAAAAAAAAATCAAACCATGGCATCCATTCCTGTGGGGATTGGATTCTATGTGGATGGAGGTTGGAAAAGATCTAAGTCAGAAGAGCTTGCTGTGAAATATCCTAGCCTTCAGAGAAGAGTGAGTGTTTTTAACGATGGGATATCGTCTCACCTAGTCAGAGTCACTCCATCTTCATCACCAAATAAAGTGAGACTGCAGATGAAAGAGGAAGATTGCACATGTGGGAAATGCAAACTAATGCGGGCTTTTGTAAATCAGTGTGGAGGGTTCTCAATTCCCCGTGTGATCCAGCTCTCTTGCCATGCAGTAAACATCCAAAGCAAGAGGAAACAGTGGGCCACAGAGGCACCTGCATCCCATGCTTAGTGCAGCACTAGTCATAATCACCATAGCATGGGAACAATCATGACCCAGAAACAAATGAATGGATAAAAGAAGATGCTGTTTATATAAATCCTGGGCTATGGTTCGGCTGTCAAAACATCCTGTCATTTGCCGCAGCATGGATGGAGGCCACTGTGGCAGGTGAAATGGCCCTCACCAGAACAAATGCTGAGTGTTCTTATTTATGTGGGAATAAAAAATGGATCCCATAGAAATAAGAGAGAAGAGTGTTTCCCAGAGCCTGTAAAGGGCATGGGGAGAGAGACAGAGTGGATAGTTCACAGACAGGAGGGCACAGCAGTGCGCTAGGAGGAATACCTCCCACAGTGTGGCTGAATACTTGTGGTTGTCAGTAACTGGTTGAATATTCCAAAACAGCTAGTAGGAAGGATTTTGAATGTTCTCAAGATAACGAAATGACAAATGCCTGAGGTAGTGGATTTAGAATTAAATTGCCTCAATCATCACATATTCGATACAAATTTTAAATATCATATTTAACTCCAGAAATCCGCACAGTTATGTGCCCAGGAATCCATAAAGATGATCCCACCCAAGACTCTAAGCAATTGTGGAGAGGGTGCCTGAATTGGCCTTGCCCTGTAGTCAGATTGATGACTACCTTAAATGTCATCATAGAAGCCACATCCAGCAACTCGTGGAAGCAGATGCAGAGACCCTCAGCAGAGCACTGGGCTGAGCTCCCAAAGTACAGTCGAAGAGAGGGAGGAGCGAGAATAAAAGTAAAGGGGTTAGGACCATGATGGGACACCCACTGAAACAGCTTACCTGAGCTAATGGGAGCTCACTGACTCTAGCCTGAGAGCATGGGACCAAACTAGGCTCTCTGAATGTAGGTGACAGCTGTATGACTGGGGCAGACTTTGGGACCTGGCAGTGAGACCAGGATTTATCTTTACTGCCTGTACTGGCTTTTTGAAGCCCATTCTCTTTGGAGGGATCCCTTGCTCAGCCTAGATATAGTGGAGAGGGCCTTGGTCCTGCCTCGAAGCAATGTGCTAGACTTTGGTGGCTTCCCATGAGAGGCCTTGCCCTCTCTGAGGCATGGATGGGGGGGGTAGGGTGGGGTGGGGAGATAGATGGAAGGAGAAGGGGAGGAAGTGCAAGCTGGGATTGGTATGCAAAATGTAAAATTATAGCTTTATAAAAAGTAATTAGTTAAAAAAGAATATATTTGTTTTGGAAAGCATCAGATTTTTTTTTTTTTACAGAATCAGTTGTATTAGAACACTTTGAAAAAATTATCTTTCATGATGGAGTCTAGGAAGGAACACAAGGAAACGACAATCAAACCCATGTTCTGCAGGTAGGACTCTCTATGTATAGTGACCCCCAGCACTGGGTCACCATTACTCAAGCCAGAAGAATATCCAGGACCAGACAGGACAGTCATCTCCAAGGACATGGGGAAGAGAGAGGAGGACCTTTCCCATCACTGTCTTCACTTAGTTTTGTAATATTGAAACTAATTAAAGAAATGCTTTGAAAATTATTGAAGAAAAAATCAGATGAAACTGTGGAAAGTTGAACCCCTGCAGAGAAAGGACGCCCAGACTTTTCTACCTCTATCCACTAGCTTCCAGGCAGTGGAAGCCCAAATCACATCTGCAGGAATATAAATAATAAAATCCTTGGAATGTCCAAGTCCCAGTGATGGCATTGCATTCGGAACAAATTATGCAACAACAACGAAATTTCATTTCTCAGCACATTGGTGTGGAGGGTAAGGTAGATGGCAAGGTCTCTTTGCCAGTGTCCTCAATTCTAGTCCATTATCAGTCGCTTCTTTTCCCTTGGGATCATAACTCAATTTATTATTTGAGTAGACTTTATGAATTCCTTGAAAAATAGATCCAGGTGGCCGGCTCCCCACCGTGGGCTGTGAATCCTCTTAAGTCAAAACTGCTCGTTTTGATTAGGTTTTTAAGCTAAAGAGAACATGTTAACTCCCCCTGTGTGAAAACTGAGGCGGAGGTAAGTTCATGATGCTGTTAAGCAGGAGGCGCCATCGTGAATTCCAGAGCAGGAATACAAGCAAAATTGGAAAACCAAGACATGCTAGTGATGTCCGATCAACTTGTCACTGATTCTGCTTGACTGTACCAGGTGACCACAGGCAACTTGGGGTCCACTCGGTTGATCCCCAAATCTTGGCTATTACAATGAGTGCTGCTGTAAACATGGGAGGCAGGTATCTCTGTAACATATGAACATTTAGCCATTGGTGGAGTAGCTAGGTCTGTGATGACCTTGTGCTGTCTCCTGTGAGTACAAAGGTGTGCGAGAAAATGAGGGAAAATCTTCCTACAACAGATGATGTTTGCTGGGTCTTCTGAGGGAAGCACCAGTGCTCATAGGTAACTATTTAAGAGTCTAGGAATCGAAGGGTTTCAGAATCGGGTCTTGATGGAGATTGAAATGATTATTGATTAGCTTTCTAATGGCATTGCCAACCATCACATTCATTTGTGATGGTTAATTCTCGGAAGTTTTCCATCAGAACCACTTAAAATGCCAACACAAGGTACAAGAAATACAATTTGCAAATGTGTTTCTAAAAGTTGCTTTTTAGAATATATTAATTATATGCAACAAAAGGCTTCATAACATGTATATTTATAAGTATGTATATAGACTTACATACATGTATATATGGTAATTGTAAGGTTCTTATTGTATTTACACCTCTATTGTCCACCCTGGTCTGCTAACCCTGTTTATCCCCTTTTGGCTCTTAGGTCTCTTTGTTGCTATTCACCTCCCCACGTGAAAGATAATGTATGGTATTTATTCTCACAAGTCTGGAGTTTCCTAGCTCCATCTTTTTTCCTGAAGACATGATCTCATTCTTCCCACTGGAGTGTGTGCACCAATGGTTTTTAGTAGTCTGGATGGCACCTGGGCTCATTCCTTGTCTTGGCTATCGTGGAGAATACTGAAGCAGATGGCTCTGCACTATGCTGACTTAGGAGCCTTTGGGTATATACCTGGCAGAATGTAACTAGATTATATGTCATTCTATTTTTAGTTTTTGGAAGAATTGCCATATGTATTTCCATAGTGACTGTAATATTTACATTAGCATCAATCGTGTATAAAGTTTCTGCTTTCCCTGTATCCTTGCCAAGATTAAAAATTTTTTTTCTTGATGACAGCATTCTGCCTGATATAAGATGGAATCTTAGCATAGTTAACATTTACCTACGGCTGAGGATGGTGAACATTTTTTTTCTTGTATTTGTTGTGCACTTGTGAATTTGTCTGTTTAGTTCATCTGTTCATTTATTGATTGGCTTATTTATTCTTCTAATGTTTAGTGCTTTTTGTATTTTTTTTTTGGTTTTTTAAGATAGGGTTTCTCTGTGTAGCTTTGGAGCCTGTCCTGGCACTAGCTCTTGTAGACCAGGTTGGCCTCAAACTCACTGTCTCTACCTTTGGAGTGCTGGGTTTAAAGGCATGTGCCACCACCGCCTGGCCTGTGTTTAGGTTTTTAAAATAATCTCTTTATTAGCATATATACATTGTGTATGGTACTGGGCTTGAAATGGACATTTTCAAACTAGCATAAAACACAATTTGACCATCTCTTAGTCTAGGCAACCAGTACTGTGCTTTAATTGTAAAATGACAGCTTTAAGTACTCCCCTTTCTGAGGAGCTCAAATGCTTTCAAATTTGCCCCTTTAGCTCCTCTGTTCTTGCACTCAATATTGAGTCTATGACTTTCTATTTTTCTCTGTGAATACTTTGCTCATAATGTCACCCTGATGTCACCTCTGTGTTTACATTGCTTTGAATCCACACGTAGACAAAAATGATCTTTTATAAAAATCCATACTTCCTTTGTTCCCTGCACTGCATATCAAGTAGAACAAGGTCAATTGCTGTTAAGTCTCTCCTTTGTAATCCTATTGGAGAAACGGGGAGGTCCTGGATGAGAACACAGACCTCTGCAGCCGTGGAGGCTCTGTGGAATCCACTAGACAAATCTCAGTTGGAGCAGCCTGAAAATCATGGCACCTTCTACGCCAGGCTGGTTTTCCACTTCCTTTTTTTTTTCAACTACATTTTCTTTTTTTTTATTTTTCCATTTAAAAATTTACACTTCCTCCTCTTCTCCCTTTCCCATCCAGCTCCCCACTAACTCTCCTCCCTCCCCCTCCATCCTTACAAGAGGTCAGGGTTTCCTGCCCTGTGGGGAGTCCAAGGCCCTCCCCCCTCCATCCTGGCCTAGGAAGGTGTGCATCCAAACAGACTAGGGTCCCAAAAAGCTAATACATGCAGAAGAGACAGGTCCCATTGCCATTATCAATGGCTTCTCAGTCTGCCTCCATTGGCAGCCACTTTCAGAGAATCGGGTTTGATCACATGCTCGTTCAGTCCTAGTCCAGCTGGATTTGGTGAGCTCCCATTAGATCAGGCACACTGTTTTAGTGGGTGGACCAACCCCTCACAGTCCTGACTTCCTTGCTCATCTTCTCCCTCCTTCTGCTCTTCAAATGGACCTTGGGAGCTCAGTCCATTGCTCTGATGTGGATGTGGGTCTCTGTCTCTATCTCCATCCATCAGACGAAATTTCTTTTATTTTATTTTTCAGGTTCTTTGTTTTCTTTTATTTTTTTCCATGATATTTATTGAGCTCTACATTTTTCTCTGCTCCCTTCCCTGCCACTACCCTCCCTCTTTCAACCCTCTCCCAAGGTCCCATGCTCCCAATTTACTCAGGAGATTTTATCTTTTATACTTTCTACTTCCCATGTAGATTAGATCTATACAAGTCTCTCTTACTGTCCATATTGTTGTCTAAGTTCTCTGGGATTGTGGTTTGTAGGCTGGTTTTCTTTGCCTTATGTTTAAAAACCACCTATGAGTGAGTACATGTGATAATTGTATTTCTGTGTCTGGGTTACCTCATTCAAAATAATGCTTTCTAGTTCCATACATTTTCCTGCAAAATTCAAGCTGTCGTTATTTTTTTCTGCTGTGTAGTACTCCATTGTGTAAATGTACCACATTTTTTTTTATCCATTCTTCGATCAAGGGGCATTTAGGTTGTTTCCAGTTTCTGGCTATGACAAACAAAGCTGCTATGAACATAGTTGAGCACAGGTCCTTGTGGCACGATTGAGCATCCTTTGGATATATACCCCAAAGTGGTATTACTGGGTCTTGAGGAAGGTTGTTTCCTAAGTTTCTGAGAAATTGCCACACTGACATCCATAGGGGTTGTACCAGCTTGCATTCCCACCAGCAATGCAGAAGTGTTCCCTTTTCCCCACAATCTTCCAGCACAAGTTGTCATCAGTTTTTTTGATCTTGACCATTCTTACAGGTATAAGATGGAATCTCAGAGTTGTTTTGATTTGCATTTCTCTGATGACTAAGGATGTTGAACATTTCTTTAAGTGTCTTTCAGAATTAATATAGTAAAAATGACAATCCTCCCGAAAGCAATCTACAGATTCAACGCAATGCCCATCAAAATCCCAACAAAATTCTTCAAAGACCTTGAAAGAATGGTACTCAACTTCATTTGGAAAAGCAAAAACCCAGTAGAGCCAAAACAATCCTGGGCAACAAAAGAACTTCTGGAGGCATCACAATCCCTGACTTCAAACTGTACTACAGAGCTACAGTACTGAAAACAGCCTGGTACTGGCATAAGAACAGACAGGAGGATCAATGGAACCGAATAGAAGACCCAGTTTCTTTCACAGTCTATGTGTATGTTTAGGGCCATTTTTAGCTTGAGGAATGGACACACAACCCAGATATTCATCCATTGTATTTCTCTAGCCCTAATAACCTGTTCAAGAGCAGTACTGGGTCTCATTCAAGATCATAAAAACAGGACCGTGACTTTCACTAAAACAGAATAAAACGTTTGTCTTTCTTTTTGCACTTGAACTTGCAAGAATGTAAATCAGGAGCAGCTCAAGCTTAATCTTGCCACAACATGTAGCATCTGGGGAAGGCTCTGAAAAAGAGCACATAAAAGTTAAAGGGCAGGTGAAGACCAAAAGTGCAGGGACAGGGCCGCACCCCTACCTGGGGTTATCACCGTACACTTTTGTGATTTCTATCACGCACCCCCACTTGGGGTTATCACCGCACCCCTGTGTGATTTCCAGTCAGGACAGCGAAAGGCACCTTTCCCTTAAGGGCTTATTTTGGTCTTCTCTTTCTTAAGTTAGTTTTGATTGATTCTGAGACCTGCTGTAAACTTTGTTTTATAGACAGGAGAATGCAAAGCCAGCATGGATATTTATTTGTGGTCAATCATGGACAGCAACTGATCAGAAGTAGAAATGGAACATAGGTCTTCTCTTGGTTTCTTTGAACTCCAAGGCTTAATCCTGTTTAATCAATACATTTCTAGTCTAATGACCACTGACAAGATCTTTGTATAGATGGAGAGTTAAAGGCAGGAATTCACTGAAACTCAGTGAGGCATTTGGTAAAGTCGGATGAGATGAGCCATGAGAGGGAAGGTTGCAGCGAGAGCCACTGTGTGCTGGGAGAGCAGCACAGCATGGCAGCCGCAAAAAGTGCTTGGGGAAGGACTCATAATCAAAGTCCTTGTCAGAGGAGGGAGAAGGTGCTCAAGACACAAATGTATCCATCTTCATCTCACATAAATTCCGAATCATCAATTAGGACATCAATTGGGAGAAAGCAAGGACTTGTTCTTCTCATATTTAACTTGGAAAGAGTCAAAAACTCCTCCTATCTTAACTTTACTATTGTTTAAGTTTTTAGGAAATTAACATAATTATATACTTTTGGAATTAGTTGAAACTTAGAGATGATTTATCTCTATTTCCAACTTTTGTAGTGGAAGTAACTTTCTCGTGTTGAGCTGGTAATTTACTGGCAGAGCTCAGAGTCAAACAGGTGGGCTTCCTCGATGTCAGCCAACCGAACTGCTCTGTATTAACTGCTTCCTGTGTGCTCACTTATTAAATTACTGCATAGGAGCTTGGACTGAGGGTGCTGTAAACGGTGTGTTAACTGTAGCAGAATGCTTGCAGGGAGTGAATGATACTGAAGGACTCTGGCCACACGGGTGAGTGATGCAGACTCAGGACCACCACTGAGAACTTAGTGTTCGCTGTCGTGCCAGCCTGGTCAGGATGATGACCAGAGAAAAGGCTTGAGCTGAAAACGCCTCTGTGTTCTTCCGGCTGTTGATGTCTGTAGCAAATGTTAGATGAAGACAGAGCTCATTAAACTTTTGTATCCAAGCCCTGCCTGTCAGGAGAGGCTCGATCCCTATTGTCACCTCACTGGACACTGCTGCTCAGAGGCCCAGCAGTCTTTACTGAACCTCCATCTCCACGTCTGTAAGCTGTGTTCTTTGAATTACTGAAAATGTGTTTTCCCAAAAGAAAGTGCTAGCAACACGTCTTTGATACTGGCTGTGTGCTTTCTGTGGAGTCACTGGCCGGAAAGGGCAGGGCCCAGTTGTCTCGGATTTGATTGTGGTTCTTGGTTACATTTGTGCTGGCCATGTTTCCAGGAAAGAGATGAGCTAATGCAATGAGACCTGAAGTTCGGAATGCTGCTTTAGAGTAACCAACAATCCTAAGAAAACATTGAGAATCTGTAGGCATTCACTTGAGAAAGGGAACATACTCTGCCAAACAGACAGACAGACCATTGTCAGGGTGCGTGTTGTGCAGAAGCCAGAGGCAAACCTAAGCCTTTACCGAATGGCCGCAGGAGCTGGAGGGTTAGTGAACTGCGGGACTGTAGAGACAGGATAAAATGGCTAGAGTTATGACGGCTTTCCCCAGGGGAAAACAATGCCATTGGTTGTCAATCTTTTGATGTACCGGAAACCATGCTAAGCACATGGGACAGAAGTTGGAAAAAAAAAATAGAAAGAAGGGCAGGTAGAGAAGGAGCAGCTGAGAGCTCTAGCGCTGCCCTTTAAAATAAACTCAGGGAGTAGATTTGGTTATAGCAAGATCTGAAAGTCTGACCCAGATAGTGTAGAGGTGGGGGCTTCTTACTAACTTGGGCTAAAAGGTAATGAAAGGAAAACAAACACAAACAATCAAAAACCCCCTAAAACCGGAACATGCTAATTAACAAAATCTATTTCTTGAACTTGAATGGAAATGCTGATCTAAATTGATCAGTCCACATAGCATGCTTCATGTTGGAGCTGCATACGGATAAGCAATTGGGAATTTCATGGCTAAAATTCTACAAACTCAGATTTTTCATTGGTAGTTCATATTAAGTATAAAATGTCACAGCAATAATAAAAGGATTTTTATTTTTTCAAGCATTATATAGAATATACCTATGTTCTAGAATTCATGCTATTATTTTTTCATATTCTATTTTTTCCACTAATTTCTTAAATGTTGGTTAAGAATAAGGTCAGGTAATGATTTAAAATTTCTCCAGGATTTCCAGAGAAAATTGGAAATGGGTGGTGGTGTACGCCTTTAAACCCAGCACTCGGGAGGCAGAGGCAGGCAGATCTCTGTGAGTTCGAGGCCAGCCTGGTCTACAGAGTGAGTTCCAGGACAGCCAGGGTTACACAGAGAAACCCTGTCTCAAAAGACAAAAAACAGAAACAAAACAAAACAGAAAATCTAAAAATAATATTTTATTATAAAATATAGTGGTCAATAGGAAGCATAACCCATAAAACTAATTATAAAAAGAACCTTGCTATTCTTTATATTAGCACCACAGTTCACAGTAACAGCAATTTTCCAATAAATATATACTGATAAATCATAGGGAGATGGGAAGATCCCATATTTGTATGGTATTTCATATTTATTGCTTCTACATTTTCTCACTGAGTAGCATCCCAGGGAAATCTTCCTTTGACAGAATATTCTAGATGTTCTCTTCCTGTTCTTTCCTTTGGGAGCCAGCAATTCCACTTACATAAAGTACATCACATCTTTATGATACTGGCAAAAAATTCTAATTAGATGCACTAAAAACAAACATTGGACCTCCAGATCTGATGAATGAGAAAGCAGGGTCTACATTTATCTATTTCAGATATTATACATTAAATTCCAGACTAGAAGACGCCTCAGGTCTGTGTTGACACAACAGAAATTTGTCAACGCTTAACCCGGAGCTTCTCTTTGTTTGAAAAGAATTCAGGAAGTTCTTCAGCATGAATTATTAAGGAAACATAAAAGGAAGATTAACAAGGAGGAAGTAGGAAATAAATAAACCTGTTGACAGAAGACCTTGACTTCCCTTCACTGCTTTCCGGAGCTGGACTGGGCTTTTTAATAAAGTACCAAGCTCTTATTACACATTTCTTCTCAGCTGTTTTACACTGTGGATTGCAGCTTTTCCCATGGTCATCATAACAGGAAAAGACATTCAACACTTACTGCTGTCAAGATCCTACCAGTGCCATAGCAACTGCTGGCCAACTTTTTAGCTCTTTTTTTTTTTTTAAAAAAAACTTGGTAAAATGAAGGTTTTGTTTGTTTGTTTTCTATCTACCTATCTTTCTGTTTGTCTGCCTGACTGTCTCTCTGTGTGTCTATCTATCTATCTATCTGTCTGTCTGTCTGTCTGTCTGTCTGTCTGTCTGTCTGTCTGTCTATCTATCGTATGTCTTTCTATCTATCAATCCACCTAATCTATGTGTCTATTTTTTTTTTTTTAATTTTGCAATAGGGACTTAGTCTGTGCTCAGGCTAGCCTTGAACTCAAGATGTCCCATCATCAGTCTCATGAATACTGTGACAACTGACCTGAACCACTATGCCTAGTTCAAGATTCTTAATATAGCTAACTGTGTCCAGATACTTCCCACTTAGCAAAGGAGATTAAATTCTAAAAAGTGTAACAAGAGTTCACAAAATGCTTTTGCTAGCATTTTTGTTTTATTCTCAGGTTTTCCCTCACTCAAAAACAAAAGAAAATAAAGACAGTAATACCTTCAAGGCACTAAAGCTTTTCATTCAAGCACAAAGGTAGGCATTCTAGATACCATCTTCCAGAAGGGAGAAAGCTCACTGTGGGGAGGTTTGCAAATTCCCTATTTCCAGTGAGGCTCCTAGCAAATGCACATGCCTCATTTCCAGTGATGCTCCTACCAAATGCACGTCCCCTATTTACAGTGATGCTCCTAGCAAATGCACATCCCCTATTTACAGTGATGCTCCTAGCAAATGCACATCCCCTATTTACAGTGATGCTCCTAGCAAATGCACATCCCCTATTTACAGTGATGCTCCTAGCAAATGCACATCCCCTATTTCCAGTGAGGCTCCTACCAAATGCACGTCCCCTATTTACAGTGATGCTCCTAGCAAATGCATGTGCCTTATTTACAGTGATGCTCCTAGCAAATGCACATCCCCTATTTACAGTGATGCTCCTAGCAAATGCACATCCCCTATTTACAGTGATGCTCCTAGCAAATGCACATCCCCTATTTACAGTGATGCTCCTAGCAAATGCATGTGCCTTATTTACAGCAAAATGACACGAACAGGGAGTTCCCAAGTTAGGTCACAGCTCTTTGCCTACATGCATATGCTTACAATGAACAGTTCACTGTAATGTTTACCACTGCCATTACATTATCATCTGTTTTGTAAAAACTGGACACTAAGTGATGATCTAGACTTTTGTGAACTAATAGATTTTCCTGTGGATGTATTTATAGCCATATATATATATATTGGTTTTAAATTCTAGTAAGTAGTGTCATCTTGAGTCTATTATTAGCATTTTTAGGGAATTTTAGTAGTGTTTTTTAAAAATGTTTGACTAGATAAATCAAATGAATTATCTGATTAATTTAAAACTATTTTTCTTCTAACTATTCATTTACTAAGATTCTTTCATGGTTATTTGCCCCACTGTACAATAAATTGCTTTGGTATTGGGCTTCTGATTAGTCAGCATGCTTCTCTGCCTGGGGATGAGTTAATCTGATCACTTTGGTCATTTGAAAATTAATTCCAAGCATTGCATTATCTGTTCTGCATTTTCTTTTATTAAACATGGACCACTGAAGTTAATTGAAAATTTATCAGCATTTGTCACTACCATACGATTATTATTTCCCTCCCTCCTCACCATTTATCTATCTAAGGTTTTTGTTTTGTTTTGTGTTTTTGGTAATTCTGGACATTGAACAGAGAACCTTGCAGCATCCTTCAGAGGTACACCTCCAGCCACCTTTAATTTATAATGGCAAAGTGTCCTAACTGTCTTCAATGTCCTAAGCCATGGTTCTAAGGAACATTTATTAAAGTAGAAATGATCCAGATAAAATGCTAAAGAAGAAAACAAACCACAGATTTATAGAACACCTGAATCTATAGCTATATTTAAATATTTGTAGTGTTTTAGATTATATTTGTGTGTGTGTGTGTGTGTGTGTGTGTGTGTGTGTGTATGTGTGTGTGTATGTGAGTGAGTGTGAGTGCATATCTGTGATGATGCCACAAGTTTGGGTGGCCATGGGTCTGGCTGATGTGGATGTGGTACCTGGAAGAACAGCAACCGGTCTTTGTCTCTGAGCAATTTCTGTAGCCCATTAAAATATTTTGTGTTCAAAGGAACATTCAGTACAGTCAGTTTCAAAGTAGCTGGCACCTACTGCTGTCGCTATAATAACTACTTTCTACTTAATGCTTTCCTGTATTTCTAACGTTTTTGCTCTGGAGTAGATATTTATTTCAAATTATAAATATTTTAAAATATAACTAGTCATCATTTGGAATTGAAAAGGTAAATGTTGGGCACCACAGACATCATGGGAGTCTGCAAATCTCTACTCCCTTCCCTTTTACCTCATCAATTTTTGTTTATTGGAAAACAGTACTTAAAAAATAAGAGAACATGTAATTTGACCCAGTGGGATGAAAAGAAGCCAAACAAGAACCATGCCCAGCACAAGAGCACAAGTCAGGGAATACCATGCCTCCCACAGGAGAATAAAGGGGAGATGTGGGACACAAGATGTGACTCCCAAGGCGACTAAGAGGCAAGGCAGGCAATGTGCTCAGCTTGTGAGGTCTTGCAATTTGAAAATGTCGCCGAGACAACACAAAAGGTGGCGACTTCATCTTCTGTGAAGGAGAGGCACGCTCTGACTCGGGCCTGCTCTTCAGTGTTGGCATGTCAGGCAGCTCCAGGAGCTCTCTGTGCAGATGGCAGAGCTGGAGCGGCCACTGGCAGCTGGGCTTTGTTTATGTCACAGGTCTTATCTTGCCAAATTCATTCATGCTTTTAAGACTTTACCAGCCAGTTCAGGTAGTCACGGTCATTTCTTTGCTCTCCAGCTGACATTTCTTTAAGACAGCTGACCTTTGCCAGTGAGATGGGTCTCCCACCTTCCATTGCTACTCCGCCTGCCCTTGCCGTAGTTCAGGGCTACAATAGTTCTCCAGCGACCATTCTACGCCTGCAGGTCTGTCTGACGACTCTCCTTAATGAACAGCTTACCTCATCAGGCCACGCTGAGCTAAATGCTGCCTGTGGTGAATACCCCCCAAGAGTGACACGGTAGACCGTAATTGGCTGTCTAATGCCACCTGGGTTGTCTGATATCACCTCAAGCACTTCTCAGTGGTTTAGTTCCTACTCTGGAATCTATTGATGTAGCAAAACTGGGTGGGGATACGTTTTCCAAATCTACTAAACCAGCCTTTTCCTCACAGCAAACAATGTCACTTCATTTCCTATCTTAATTAAAACTTTATCCAAGATTGACTATCAAATGAACTATGAGCTTCCAAAGGCTGGAGGCCAAGCTTCTGTGGCTGTAGAACCTTGCCTGGAGTAGCTGTCCAGGGCACATTCATTGAGTAAGCACACACACTGAAACTACACCTTGACGAGTCTTCTTCATCCGAAGAGCTCTTGAGCCTTGTGAGAAAACAGCCCTCGGCCTCCCCAGCTCACCTGTGAGCTGACATTGTTCTTATAAAGGGCAGGGGGGGGTCTTCCGGCTCTGTGTTTGCCCCGTAGGGTTTGTGATATATGAACCTCTCCAGAAGCCGGATGCCGATGGACTCCGTAGGGTTCAGGCTGAACATAAAGCTATGGCTGCAAAGAATCCCACTGAAAACGGCAGGTGCTGCTGCTGCACTTTGGTATCACACACACACACACACACACACACACACACACACACACACACACACACCCACCACTCAGAAGACAAAAGGGAGAGGAGCTGGAGAATACTCAGTAGATAGATTAAACATCCTTTCCAATAGATATCCATTATTAGCGCAGTTTTATGTTGGTATGACATGATGATATAGATATTTCCATATAAACAATCGCTGTCCTATATGTGCATAGCCTTCTCCATTATCAGTATCTGCTGCCATAGCAGGATCTTTATGAGGGAACCTACAATCACATATCAACTCCCAGACTCCATAGTTGCCATCAGGATTCATCCTTGCTGTTCATTCTATGGGTTTGAAACAGGGTATGATGATATTTACCCATCATCATAAGAGACTGAAGAGAGAGTATTTTCACTGCCCTAAAACTGAGCCTCTCCATCCACATTAGCGCAGCTTTGCCTGTTCACTTGGTGGCAACCATGTTCTGCCTGCCCTTTTCAGACTCAGGAGTTTGGATCTCTGCCTCCTCTACGAGCTTTCACGACTTGCTCACTCATTTGCTCTGATGGAGAAGAAGACCCCAGCGTGTGGATGAAACACAGCAGACCCAGCCATCTACTGAGGGGCATCTCAGATTCCAAGTTTCACCCATTTTTAAGCAAATTTTTAATCCCGACAGTTCCTTAGTGATCTAAGGGCACCTGGGCTGCCTGACGGACAGTGCCATCGGACATGAAGGACAGGAAGTAAAGCCCAGAGACACTCCAGGTGAACGGCCTGATAGACGTTGACAGGGATAGATGAAGCCAAGAACCCCAAGACCATAAATTTATTGTATATCTGAGCAAGAAACACATTACCCCATCCAAGAGGAGTTTAAGGAAAATTACACAGCATGACTTTTAGTCCAGGTACAAGAGATGAGCCTCATTTGAGAATGTACGGTAACGAGCCTGGTGGCCATGCTTACAGCTCAACGTTCTATGAACTGAATCGAATCCACTGTAATTGACAACCGAGCTTGACCTTGTCCTTAAATGGTGATAGTCCTGTTAGTCTGGCAGAAAGAGAAACTTATCATACATGACAAGAGAAACTTAGTTCTCCAAGCACCCCAGAGATACGGTTAGAATATACAAAATAGTGGACTGTGAGAGAGAACCAAGATTAAAAAAAATAAAAGAATAAAAAAAAACAAACATCACTACTGCCAAGTCACCAGAAACATATGTCCAACCCAAAGGAATATAATAAGTCAGGAGTACACACTCAGCATGGAAACAGCCACAGAAATGTAAGAATTTATGGAAATGAAGATTACAAGGACTGGGTATGCTTTTAAAAAGCAGGTATAGACATGTAGGAGGATGGAACAATTCAGCAAATTTAGTGAATTGTAAGGCAGACTTGACAAAAATGAGCCAGAATATACACAAAGACAAGGAATGGAAGCCAGCAGTCATGAAAGCGAGAGACGGCTGAGAGAGACAGGGACCTAGACAGCAGCACCCATGGCCTGGGGATTACATCGCACACAGTGTCTGATAGGTTAGAGAGACACAAATGGTCTCTTTAATGTGCTGTGGCAAAACATGCCAGCCTATAATCTGATCCTAGCAAGAAGGTCTTCTAGAACAAATGTAAGGATGTTTGTAACAAAACAGAACAAGAGAACTAACCAGGCAACGAAAACTCTAAAATTTGAGCTTCAAGCTCAGAAGTTAAACTTGGGTGGACAGTGAGAGATTCAGGCAGAAATGTAGAGAAAGGGAATCTGATTATATCTGGGGTGACAGCTCAAAGTGCACAGTGGCTTAGAGAGTTAAAAGAGCTACCAAAAAGAAAATCTAAATATTTATAAAGTAGTAGGCAATTTAAACACTTTATTTTTATTGCTCAAGATAAAGAAAATAATCAGTTACAAATAGCCAATTAAAATTTCTAACACATCACTAAAAGAATAAAAATAATGTAACATTTTTCTCTGAGTAGAATAATAAGAAAAATAACATGAGAAAAATAATGCATTCACAAAAAAATAAGAAAGGGGGAAATAAGAAAAAAATAAGAAAAATGTGATGTCAGTATAAGATAAATCCAAACAAGTCAAATCCAAACATAAATGGTTATGTTGACTATACAACACAGCAACAAACAGAAATGCAAACTCTTGCCAGGAAAACATGCCAGTTCCACTAAAGGACAAAAAAAAAATCCAAAACACCAAATAAGTAAAAGAATAACAACAACAAATAAAAAACTAAAACAAAAACCAACCAAACAAACACGAGCAATGGGAATGCATATGAAACACATCTAAACCACTCATGTAGAAACCATTACAAAAGAAAAGCCACGGAGTACTAAAAGAAAGCTGAGTGTAGTGACATTGTCATACAAAATTGACTTTTGATACCAGAAGTACAAGAAATTATATATATATATATATAAAACATTACAATGAGAAGGAGGAAATGTTGACACTCTAGTCTGGAATCATGATTCCAAACGGTAGAAAACAAAAGACAGAGGAAGACTCCCACACAACTGTGGTGTGATGGTAACTAATGAAAAAATCCCACAGCGTGTCCTCACATACAAAGGACTGAACGAAGAATACGGGTCACAGTTTAGTGAATATTATAGCCAAGGCATGTCGCACACATAAATTACATTCAAACATGAACTGAACCCTTTTTGGGAGAAGGAGGGGGATAGGGTCCCTTTACGTTACTTAAGCTGGCATCAAACTCATGATTCCTGCCTCAACCTCTCCAATTTTGAGATTATGGTTGTCTATCATATAAATCATGATTGGCTGTGAATTAGCCTTTTATGAGAATTTCATAATAATGGCAAACTGACTTAGTTTGTGTGTATAGTTTATATGTAATGTTTTCTTACATTAACTCTTTTTATTATTTAGTTATTTTAATATAATTAATATTCATAGCAATTCTAAGGGGTTAACACATGTACATACCCATTTTACAGGTGAGAAAAGTGAGGCAGAAAGGGCCCAATTATCTTATGTAGGAGTAATACCGCTAATGAAAAGATGTATAAGTACCTTATGGAGAAAAGCATATGATCTGTGGGCAAGCATTAGCAAGGTCTTGGAGAGATGGAGAGCTTGTGCTCAAAACTGGACCAATCAATGGTGTAAACCCATTATACTTCCCAAATTAATATGTAGATTCAAAACTTCCTGAACATTGCTGTGGGCTCGCAAAGCGAATACATCAAGTTATACAAGCTAGGGGAAGACTCAGAATAGAGAAATGCTTGTCAAGAAGAGGGTGGGTGATGACCCAGATATCTGCTGTCACTTCTACAGCTGCAGAACTTGTCGAGATGTGTTGAGAGACACAGGACGCCGGTGCTCAGTGACCAGAGACAGAGGCGTACATGCAGAAATGTGATTTACGATGCAGCTGTCGTTACACAGCAGACAGTGTGCTGGCTAGCAGGCCTGGAAGACTAGAGCAAACATTAAAACCAAATTGATTTGCCTCCCAAACTCTCACTATGATAACAAGTCAACTCTTCATAATGTAAAGGCTAAAGTAAAGATTAAAACTTAGACTACGAATGGGTACCACAGGTTTTATTTGAGCAGGAAGGATTTCTTAAACTATATAGATTAATGAACTGTAATGAATTTCCTAATATATGTTATTGTATTAAATTAAGAGCCTCTGCCAGACATGGTGACACACACTTTTAATCACAGCACTAACGAGGCAGAGCTCAGTGAACTCCAGGCCATCTTGGTCAACATAGGGAGTTCTAGGACAGCCAGGACTAGAGATAGGGAGACCCTGTCTCTAAAACCCAAAAACCTGAAACAAATCAAAACAGAAGCTGAGAACTTCTATTTATCATTGATTCCATAAGAACTACAATTTTATAAATTAGGAAATATTTGTCATAAAGCATTGACTTAATAATGAAAAGGACAATATATATATTATATATACAATGGGTTTATAAGTATAATGGGTTTCATTATGACATGTTCATATTCACTATATGTGTATATCTGTACCCATATACATATATATAGTGGGTTTAATTTCACATGTTAATATTCACTATATATGTCCATATATGTATATATTCATTACATATTTAGTTTATATATTTTATTCATTATACATATAATACACATCATAATGAAATCTATTATTTTGTACAAGCAATATGTGTGAATAAAAGCACAATAATTATAAAGAGAAAAAACCCAAAATCTTTTAGTGAAATAATAATGCAGAAAAGAACCAGAGACTTGGTATGAGATTATAAGGTAAAAGAAAGCAGAACAGACCCAATCAGCACTCAGAAAAATGCCTAGCATCATCTGTTACCAAGGGCATGGAGCATTCAGATCATGGTGTGATGGTATGATATCACTCAAACCAACAGGGAAAACTTAAGCCTGGTGTTGGCAAGTATCTTCAAGGGTAGTCTGCTGGGTTGACCTCATGTTGGTGAGTTAGAACTGCTTTGTTACCTGCTGTTGGTAAATCTCACGCTTCCTCCACCTCTCCTAACACATCAGTCAGTTCTTAAGAGAACATGCACAGGTCTCTGCAGTGCCAGCTGGGTACGTACGCAAACTGCCTTTTTCAGAGATGCACACAGCACTGAATACAGGGGACAAACTCGGAAGCAGGTTCGCGGTTTTGAGGTTGGAAATAGACAGGCGACAGATACGGACATTCAGCGTGCTTGTGTGATTATAATGGTGAAGATCATACTGTTAAGAGCCACAGACATGACAAAGCAAAAAGACAAGGGTGATGGTAAATAGAAAATCTGCCGGTCATTGGGAGACCGCATTGGGAGAGCATGGGAGGCACTGGGAGAGCACGCTCAACACCTGCATTCAGTGGAACGCTTGCCGTATAATCGGTATTGGCTACCAAGATTCTTTGTGGCTTTGTTTGAAGGAAGGTTGATGCAGTAGAACAAGATTGCCTATGCAGACTTCCAACCAGAGACATAGGCCATTGTTTTAAAGGATAATAGAGAGCCAGGCATCGTGGCACATACCTTTATCCCAACACTCAGGCAGCAGTAGGATCTCTGTGAGTTCAAGGCCAGTCTAGTGTACAAAGCAAGTTCCAGGACCCCCAGGGCTACACAGAGAGACCCGATCTCAAAACAAAATGAAAAATATATAATTGAGAACAAGTGTAAACACAAAGGCCTAGTCTAGGTCCTTATGAAACCGGTAGCACAGTTAGATAAAGGTCCCCTTCTTCCCTGAGGCAAACAGTGGAATGTGGTATGCTTGTATGCAGTGATCTGAGCCATGTATGTGAGCCGCTCAGAAACAAGGCGAGCGAGGGGGGGCAGACATCAGAACATATGATGCAGGAGAAAGAGAAGAAAAGTACTAGATTTTATGAGTCATTCTGAAATCATATAGGGGAGGGTCTAGAGGAGGAATTCTAGAATATTCTGAAAAAACTTGAAGGACAACATGGGGAACTCTTCTCTCAAAATGCAGAAGATAGAGCCTGAAAATACTGTGATCTTATGTCTCTATTTATTTTTAAAGATAGGTAATTTTCTAAGAAAACTGGGTAGTTATTATTTGTATACTTAAGTTGGATAATGAATGATAGCTCATTATAGCTTACATAGTCTGAACAATGTTTTGCAAAAATGCATAAACCCAGCAAAACTCTTTAGGAACAAACTTTAAGTGTGCCTTAATCTGTACATCAAAGACACTATTTTATTATTATTATTAAATTTTTACATTTATTTTACATCCCCTCCATCCCGTTCACTCTCCACCTCCCAACTACTGCCCCCACATCCATTACTTCTCCATGGGAGTCAAAAAGCATGGCGCATCAAGTTGAGGCAGGACCAATCAATCTCGTCCCCCTTCATCAAGGCTGGGGAGGCATCCCAGCAGGAGGTATTGACTCCCAAAAGGCAGCTCAAGCTCCAGGAACAGGCCCTGGTCCCACTGCTAAGAGCCCTACAAACAGACCAAGCTACACCACCAGGGATACTGTTTTTAAGAACAAAAGATGCTGCATGACTCATTGTAATGTAGAAAGGGTCTCTGTTCATCTCCTGTTTCCATAGTGGAAATCTCTGCAGATTGAACACAGAATCCATGAGAAGAATGTTTGTGTGGACACCTATGAACACCCAATTATTGACAAAGAAGCTAATACCCGATTTTTGACAAAGAAGCTAAAATTATACAATGAAAAACGAAAGCATCTTCAACAAATGGTGTTGTCATAACTGGATGTCAACATGTAGATGAATGAAAATAGATCCATATCTATCCCCATGCACAAAACTCAAGTACAAATGGATTAAAGACCTCAATCTAAATCTGACCACACTTAACCTGATAGAAGAGAAAGTGGGAAGTATTCTTCAGTGCATGGGCACAGGAGACCACTTCCTAAATATAACCCCAGTAGCACAGACACTGAGAGCAACAACAAATAAATGAAACTGAGAAGCTTCTGTAATGCAAAGGACACAGTCAATAAGACAAAAAGGCAGCCTACTGAATGGGAAAAGATTTTCACCAACCCCACATCAGACAAAGGACTGCTCTCCAAAATATATAAAGAACTCAAGAAATTAGTCATCAAAATTCCAAACAATCCAATTAAAAAATGGAGCACAGAACTAACAGAGAATTCTTAACAGAAGAATCTCAAATGGCTGAAAGACACTTAAGGAAATTTTCAACAGCCTTAGCTATCAGGGAAATGCAAATCAAAACAACTCTGATCTCAGAATGGCTAAGATCAAAAACACCAATGATAGCTTATGCTGGAGAGGATGTGGAGTAAGGAGAACACTCCTCCAATTCTAGTGGGAATGCAAACTTGTATAACCACTCTGGAACTCAGTATGGCAGTTTCTCACAAAACTGGGAAACAACCTACCTCAGGACCCAGAAATACCACTCTTGGGCATATACCCAAAGGATGCTCAATCATACTACAAGGACATTTGTTCAACTACATTCATAGCAGCATTATTTGTAATAGCCAGAACCTGGAAACAACCTAGAAGCCTCTCAACTGAGGAATGAATAAAGAAAATGTGGTACATTTACACAATGGAGTACTACTCAGTGGTAAAAAACAATGACATCTTGAAATTTGCATGCAAATGGATGGAACTAGAAAAAAATCATCCTGAGTGAGGTAACCCAGACCCAGAAAGATGAACATGGTCTGTACTCACTCATAAGTGGATACTAGCTATAAAGCAAAGGATAACAAGCCTATAGTTCATGACCCTAGAGAAGCTAAGTAACAAGATGAACCTTAAGAAAACCTTACATAGATCCACCTTTTTTTCCTGACAAAATTGGGAGCATGGGGTGGAGGGAAAAGGGAGGGTGGAAGAGAAAGAAGAGGGGAGAAGAAGAGGGGAAGTCGAACTTGAGAGAATTGGATAGTTTAAGTGGAGGAAGGACAGAGGTGAGAGCAAGAAAAGAGATATTTTGATTAAGGAAGCCATTATGGGGCTAGCAAAAAGCCTGGCACTAGAGAAATTCCCAGGAATCTGCAAGAATGACCCCAGCTAAGACCCTAAGCAATAGATGAGAGGGTGTCCAAACTGGCCTTGCCCTGTAGTCAGATTGATGAATATCTTAAATGTCACCATAGAACTTTTATCCGGCAACTGATGGAAACAGAGGTAGAGACCCGCAGTGGAGCACTGGACTGAGCTCCCAAAGTCCAGTTGAAGAGTGGGAGGAGTGAGAATATGAGCAAAGAGCTCTAGACCATGATGGGTACACCCACTGAAATAGTCTACCTGAGTTAATGAGAGCTCACAAACTCCAGCTGGACTGGGAAGGAATAAGCGTAGGACCAAACTAGATGATCTGAATGTGGGTAGGGGCAGACTGTGGGGCCACTGGCAGTGGCACTAGGATTTAGCCCTGCTGCTTGTACTGGCTTTTCAGGAGCCCATTCTCTTTGGATGGATGCCTTGCTCAGTCTACATATAGTAGGGAAGGCCTTGAACCTTCCCCAAAGCAATGTGCCTTACCCTCTCTGAGGAGTGGATGGACAGTGGGTTGTGGGGGGCTAGGAGGAGAGAATGGGAGGAAAGGAGGGAGTGGGAACTGGAATTGGCATGTAAAATGAAAAAAGATACTTTTTCTTTTAAAAAATAAAATAAATTACATATGTATATATAATGTTGGTGTGGAAAAGGCTAGTGCAAGCAAGCACATTTATAGAGGGGATAAAAAATAAGGATGATAATCAAAGCATTGTATTATACATATAGAAATTCAGAAATCATCTTTCTGTCTCTCTTCCCCTCTGCCATACGCGAATGTATACATGAGCACACACATCTTACAACACACACACACACACACACACACACACACACACACACACGAATATATAACTAGCCTGAAAGTACCGACTTTTGAGCTTGACCAGCCACTGGTATGGAGCACCCCAGGAAGCCTCTCCTTCTGAGCTCTCTGGCTCTAGTGAAGAGTTTCTGCAAATCACTTCTGTAATAGGCAACAGAGGAAAACTGGATGAAAGTCAGCCCAGGAAAAGCCAACTTGAGTGCTAGAAAATGTTTTCCAATGATGGGTATATTAGGTCTTGGAGAAATCTCCGCGGTAAGTTGTGAAGGCTATATTGGAGGAGAGACTTTAAACCTCAGTGAAAGTTTGGTTTAAACCATGAACAAGGCAAATGTTGACACAGACGAATGCCAAGGCCTTGGGAACATTACTGGGCTCTAACAATTGCTGAGAAGACATGAAAGAGCAAACCAGAGCACTGCTGTGTGATGAAAAGTATAACTTCAAGAATCGATTTGCTTTCCAAGAAAAAAAATCAATCTTTTAGAATATGGCTTCCTACAGGGACTGTACCCAGGGAAGGATGATTTAGCAGTGAAAAACAATGGGCGCAAGCCTGCTGTAGTTAGAATTCATCTAACTGTTCCAAGATTCTCAATTAAAGAAACATGTTTGGAGCTTCTGCTGTGAGTGGAAGTTCTGTTAACAAGCACACAGTAGGTGGTTCTGTTAATGAGCACACAGTAGGTAGGTCTGACCCCTGCTGCTACACTATTCACATCGCAGTCCTGTCCCTCTCGGTCTTGCCAGTGCTCTGCCATCTTCCTTGGGAAGCATAATCCCATCAGAAAGGGAAAGTTTGCTATAGAGAGCACACTATGTCCACTCAGCACAGGCAGTCCATCTGAGACTTTCATTTCTTCCCTTCACAAAAGCAGAAGTTGGAGTGCTTGCTTGTGTATTGAGTTTAAAGACACCAGCTACTCTATTGTTCAGAACTAAATCCTTTCATTACCTAAAAGAAAAAAAAAAAAGGAAAATGGCTTCTTATCCCCCAAAAGACCCCTTCCATGCAGGAGGCAGTGGGACTTTAGAAGTACATTTCCCTGTAATCCCAAGAGCTTTTCTGTTTCACAGAATTTAGTACCTATTTTGCAAAATGCATTTAGAGAATTGGCCAAGTTCACGCTTTCCTATAAAAAGCTATTGAAATCCATTGATTGCAAAAACAACCCAGTGAAAGTTGCCTCTTTAGGCTCCCGCTCAAGCAGACTGACCCGTGCTGGGTGCTGTTTGGGTGGTAACAGAGAAGTCTTGGGACAGCAGAGACACATCTCAAGGTGAACGGGTGCCAAATGCTGGCAGCTGCATAGTGACAAGAACACATCCTTATCCCTCTTATCAGTTTTTACAGGTACTGTCTTGACTCCCTTGAACATTTATCAAAGGAGACAAATTATGTTGAATGTCAAGTTTGTCAGAATGACTTTGGTCAGCAGTTGGCCATTAAAAAAAAATCACTCATAGCCAGCTATTATGTAGGGGAAAAATTGGTTGTTGTACATAAATAAATTTTGATTATCTTTAATAGTCATCTATATCTTTATTTCAGTCTACTTCTTTTCATTCAAACTGTTAATTCCAATTCCGTGTGTATCACATCTTGATTAGAAAAGTGGCCCTTCATATGTCTGTCTTTGGGTTTTGTGCCTCCAGTTTTGTCTCTTGTATATCTACCAAAAGGGGGGGCTCCTCTTTGGAATAGCAGTTTGGTCTCCATCACTTCTTTTCTGACATGGAATTCTCTCCCAACAAATTGGAATATAAAATTTAAATTTCTCATTGGATACAAAAGTTTTTCCTTATTTGACCCTTGTACACATGCCAGCCTTATTCCACGCTCTTTCTCCCTTCTCACAACATAGTCTCCAGTTAGATAGACCCATCTGCTGCTCGTCAAACTTGTTGCGTGTGTTGGTGCCTTAGGAATTGTTCAAAATTCTGGGTCTTGCTGGTGGGCTGGCCTTCCCTGGAGTCAGTCACACCACTGTGCCCTCCTCTTACTGTGAATGTCTCACAGTAGTGTAATTATGCCGCCTCCCTTGCACCCACAGTTACACTGAGCACCTAAATGGAAGACAGCATCCCATTTTATTTTAGCTTCCCTATGCTCAGGGCTCAGGACAGAATCTGAAACACTGTACTGCAAAAGAAAAAAAATGGTTTTCATCCAATGGAAAGGAGAGCATCATTTTTTAAAATTTTAGGTCCAAAGATGAATTGAATGTAGTATGAGTAATGAAAAAATGTACATGCTGTATATTTAATCCCATTGTATGGGATTCCCATACTCTATGGTGAATGAGATTACTGCAAGTTTAATCTCTAGTTACCATGTGTAATACATTATAAAATGAAGGACTCACATGAGATCATGGTGATGGTGTTTGTATGAAATTTTAAAAACAATGAAAAGCCTAAGTAATAGTTAATATTAGAGCTTTTTATTCTTAATCTTTAGCAATTTACATTTGATAAGAACACCACATATTCTATCAGGACCTTCATTTTCCTCAACTTTCCAACAACTTCATTTCTTAAACATGTGCTCTACAGTCCCATTCTGTCCTTCGATTCCCACTGCTGCTGTGACTGCTGGAGCTGTCCCAGCTAGACATGACAAAGAGAATGAATACTTTGCTTCACTTTTAAAATACAAACAAGCCACTCAACTGACAGACTGAACATATGCCCGATAGAGGGACATATAAAGAAAGTAAACCCAAAAGGGAAGAGCGTTTGTACCTTGAGAGTCACACAGACCCTCATCCAGGTCCAAAACCTGAGTATGTGAGAAAAGTATATCCTGGAAGAGTTTCACAATCATGCTTCGAAATCAGCATGGCAACTCCTTGTGGATTGGACACTTAGAAATTACTGGATGATGAAATGTAGAAGGGATTATGTTAAAGTGTGGACAATGTTTCTGTCCCACCCAGTCCTGTAGCTGTTCGGCCCCAAAGAAACACACAGAGGCTTATATTAATTATAAACTGTTTGGTCTATTAGCTCAGGATTATTACTAACGAGCTCTTACAATTTAAATGAACCCATTATTCTCATCTGTGTTTAGCCATGTGTCTTAGTATCTTTTCTCAGTAAGGCATTTTCATCGTATTTCCTCTGCTTCTGGTTTACGGCTGCATCTCTGCCTTTCCTCTTCCTAGAATTCTCCTGTTCTGGTCACTCTGCCTATACTTCCTGCCTGGCGACTGGACAATCAGCATTTTATTAAACCAATACGAGTGACAAATCTTTACAGTGTACAAGGGCATTATCCCACAGCATTAAAGCTTGAAGCTCACCCAAGAGGGAGTGAGAACTAAGCAGTTTATACTACAGGAACAATAATCCAGGTTCAGAGCTAGGATCTCCCAGCCGCTAGGAGGATGGGGATGTCATGCATGCTTAAGTTTCCTCCAGCCTTGGTTGCTGCCAACCCACCATATGCAGAGTTCTCTGCAGCCCTGAGACACATGGTTTAGTGGCCCCCCATACTGAGTCCAGAAAGAGCTGTCCTATGATCAGAAGAAAGGGTGTTACAGTGTGGTGATGCAGCAGCAAGATGCAATGGGACCATGGCACAGAAGCCAAATGCTGTGTAGAGTATAAGGACTCAGGAGGCAACTGGATGAGGTCAGTCACCATAGTACATCCTCCAGTCGGTTCTCAGCAGCTTGAGAAATGAATGAAACACTTAGACAGTGATAACCAAGCTATCCCAGGGAAAAGGGAGACCAGAGAAGGTAAAAATAAGAGGTCTAAGGGGGCTTAATTCGAGGTCCTTTTTAAAAGTCAAGCCACTTGAATGTATTTGGTCTTCTGTGACTTACAACACTTTTTGTATGCAGCACAAAGTCCATGTTTTAAGAGCTCCTGTTCCTATTTTCCATATGATGTGAAGTTTCTTGTCTGAAGATTCATTTTATTTTTGCCATAAATATTTTCTGCCACCAGAAGTGAATTGACCTTAACAATGGTTAAATGATGGAATACTGATACATTTTCCTCTCTCCTTTCCTTTCTTTTATATATACTTATCATGTGTCCATAGACACATTTATATGTTTCTCTATTTTCTTTTACTTATAAGGGACAATATGTAATGTTTATTTATAAATTATCTACCTTTTTGCTATTGTACTTGCTTTTTTTTTTTTTTAAGACAGGGATTCTCTGCGCAAAAGCCCTAGCTGTTCTGGAACTAGCTCTGTAGATCAGGCTAGCCTCAAACTCACAGAGATCCGCCTGCCTCTGCTTCCAGAGTGCTGGGAATGAAAGTGTGCACCGTCACTGTCTAGCTGTACTTCATTTTTAAATATTATCTCAACTAAGGTTATGAAATACATATTATTAACATTATTTTGTACAGATGAGGAAACTGAGGGTCAAGAGGCTCCCACAAGTACCAAGCTGAGTGGGTTAATTTAGCCTATTCAAAGCTACCTAAATACACAATTTCTCAAGTCAGTGGTTCAAGTGTACCTTTAGTTTATTGGAAATCATTATTTTGAAGGTTTGACTTTGATCATTTCTTTTTTTAATTCCATTGTGTCTTTCTAGGGCTAGCTCATTCAGAACTGCTTTCTCTCTGAACACTATACCCAAATAACACTGTGTCCAGGATCTGTACATGAATATCTACAAAGTGTCTCAAACTCAACATGCCCTAATACTTCACTTCTTGGTTTTGCCACACCGCTCCCCTTCTTCACAGTCCTAACCTGAGCAGGTGGTGAATTCTCCCTCCAGCAGTTCAGATTCTTAAAGTGTATCTTAGTTTCATTTCAATTGCTAGGACAGAATGCCCCGACAAAGGCAGCCATGTGTGGAAAGGCTGACTGGGCTCACAGTTCCAGGTTATAGTCCCTCAGTGTGCGGAGGGCAAGGCCACACATCCCATCCACAGTCAAGAGCAGAAATGAGTGAATGAACATACCCACTAGTGCTTAGCTCACTCTCTCCATGTTTGTACAACACACGATCCACTATTTAGAGAACTGTGCCACCCACAGTGGGCGTGTCTTCTCAACTCAATTAAGGTAATCAAAATAAATTCTCATGCCCACAGGCCAACCTAATCTGGATAATTCCTGAGACTCCCTTCCCAGCTTATTCTGGATTGTGTCACATTAACTGTCACAAGACGGAAGCCATCCTTTTGGTTTCTGTTATACCGATTCCTACAACTAGGCTGTCAGAAGTCACGTGTGCTCCCTTTAAAACATTCACCCTACCAACTAAACAAATAAACATCATATTCATGTGGATTAACACAACCATCTACTGCCACCTTTTTCCTATGTCTTTATCAAACTGTTATTCAAATAGAAGGAAAAGCAATACTTGGGTTATCTTTTAAATAGTTAGTTCTTTAAGAGTTGTTTTTTTGTGTATTCTGCTGACATGTATGTAAGTGAACTATGGGAGTCAAATGCCCTGGTAATGATGCTACAGATGGTTGGAAACCACTGTGTAAGTGCAGGGGATTGGACCCAGGTCATCTTCAAAAACAACAAGTGTGCTTAACCACACATCTATCTTTCCAACCCCAATGTACTAATTTAAAACAGAAGATAAGAAAACTGAGAGGTGGATCAATGGGGAATAGCATCTTATAGCTCTTGCAAGGGACCTGACATTCTCCTTCCCAAACACACACACACGTATAGACCTACACACAGCTATAAATAATAGAAACCAATCTTAAAAACTTGCAAAAACCCCACTAGTTGGATTATGCCATGCCTTTCTTTGAACCTTTAAAATATCTTTACTGGACTTTGAATAAAATCCATCATCTTTGTGATTAGCAAAGTCCTGAATCATAGTCTGCCTTCTGAAAACCATACTCCCATGGAGTCCAGCTTCTTTGTTCCAATAGTGAACCAAGAAGCTTCCTTCCTTGGTCCTTGGCACAGAAAACTTGTCTTTGTGTAGATGAGCAGGGACTCTGTGGCAAGGCCACTTTGATGTAACTGCCATCTCCAGACTCTTCCAGACAGCTACCATATGGCTAACAGTTCTTTCCTTCGACCCCTTATGTGCAAAATGGGGACAGTAATATTTTCTCTCAAATACTGCTGAAATAAAGCACAGAAGTATTATGAAAATACCACAGGGGAACTGGAGAGGTAGCTGAGTGGTTAAGAGCAGTGGTTGCTCTTCCCAATGACCTATATTTGGATTCCTTCACTCATGTTGGGCAGCTCAAAATTGCCTGTAACTTCAGATCCATGGTACCATCTTCTGACCTCCACGGGCAACAACACACATGTGACATACACTCACATAGACACATGCACACATAATTAATAAGAATAATATATTTTTAAAAATGCCATTGAGACTTTGATATAAATTTCTCTGGGTATATGGATTTCTAAGTAATATTCATTCATTTAATGAACCTGCACATCTTTCTATTTTCTGTGTCTAGTTTTATTCCTTTAACTGGTGTTTTATAATTTTTAGTGTGTAAGTCTTTCATGTTGGTTAAGTTTAGCTGATACTTTAGTCTTTTTGATATTGTAGATGAAAGTGTTTTTTAATTTCCTTCTCAGACCATTGGTTATATAGAATTTCATGTGATATGTGTATTGGTTTTGTAGCCTGAAACCTTACTGAATATGCTGTTGATATAATTATGGTGATGGTGTTTCACCAATATACATGTATTTCTAAACTGATTGAGTTGCCCACATTGAATATGCACAACTTGCTTGCCAGTCACACTGGTACAGAGTCATTTAAAAGTGAGCTCACATGCACTAGTGCTTGATAGGAAAGTGCATCTCTTGCTGGTCATTCTTACTCTGAGGCTGTGGTGCGGCTCTTTTCAGCTTCCAGAGCAGTCTTCTGTGAGCCTTCTGCAGTTGTTTTAAAGAATTTTCACACACTCCTTCAGAACATCTACCTTCATTTGAGAATTTCTTACTTGATAAATATTGTTTCTTCTCATTTTGAGTACAAAGAGCAGCACTGACGGCCTTTCCATTCTCTGTCTCTATTATGAACTGGACGCACAATGTGCAAAGTCACTTATGTGGTAACCGTTTTCCAACTTCAGCAAACAATACCATCCTCGATTCTAGCAGTTTTGTCCTGCTGTCTGTGTGTTTCTATATAGATGTTTCCAGTTTTCAAACTGCCCTCAAGCAGACCTGTAAATATGCTTCCTTTCACGAGTATCATCTCTCTTACATCTTTCAACCAACTGTGATATTTAGAAGTCATTCAGGGCTATTCAGTTATAACATTTACCTGGCTATACATGTGGTGTGATACCATAATACATGCCTTGTGGATTATTTAACTAAAATAAATATTATCATTATCTTCTTTCCATAGATTAAAAAACTGGAGGCTAAGAAGGAGTTACCTAACACAAAGCTGTAGATGTGATTTGAGCCTACTTGTGGTTAATTGTAAATCTATATAGATAAAGTTTTCTCTTGGTAAAATGATATAATTTGATATTTAGTTTGAGGGAGTAAATTGATTGGGAAAATCAATGGCTCGGCCATTCATAAAGGAAGATAAATGAGGCCTTAATGAAAGGCATTTATTTCATATGGTTGGAATGTAAGCAAAGTAATGTAGGTGATAGAAAATCTAGAATCACTTTTGTAGGACTGATCTATTACCAGTTAGGTTATTGGTCACATTGAATTACTTTATAAGAAGGTCTATATCATGTTGCTACTTTACTCATACAGGCAAGATTACTAAACAAAGTAGGGTCAGTTGACTCTAAGACAATTTTTGCATATTGGAGAGAAATCTCTGAGAGAGCATTTGGTTTCATAAGTTTTGGGCAACCATAAAGAACACAGCCTACCTATGAAGAGGCAGAGAGCAAAGAGAGCTAACTGGCCAATGTTGCCACCTGTATGAGGTATTCTAGGGTCTATGAGATTGTTTCCATATTCTATACTGGAGTGGTTCTCAATCTTCCAAATGCTGAGACACTTTAATACAGTCCCTCATATTGTGGTGACCCCTGCCCAATCATAAAATTTTTTTCATTGTTACTTTATGACTAATTTGCTACTATTATGAACTGTAAATATCTTTGTTTTCCAAAGGTCTTAGGTAACCCCTGTGAAAGGGTCATATGATGGGTTTCATTGCCTGAGTTGGCTTTACGAGACAGAGAGAGAGAGAGAGAGAGAGAGAGAGAGATCCCAAAGCGTCTCATTTGGAAAATGTAGATCTTTAAGTGAATACGGTTGGCAGTGGATTCTGCAAACAGCTGGTCTGCAGGGTCCTCCTGGCAGGAGAAGGACAGAAGCTTAAAAAACATTTTGCTTTCTTCAGAGGATGAGATTTGATTATATTCTCTGCACATTAAAAACAAAAAGGAGACTTAATTTGTTCCTAACAAAAAAACACTTAGTGGGCCCTCTATTTAGGGAGCCAGTTTTTCTTTTGAAAATTTCAGTTAAATTGCCCCTTTATTCTTAAGGCATATTTGCAACTTTTGCCAAAAGGATTCACAACTGTGTTTATTTGGCAGATATCCACAGACAAGTCAAAGGAAGGAAGGGAAAAAATCCTTTAATGATTATGAACTTCCTGGCTTTGAAAAGGCTCAACAGCTGTGAGGAGCTCCTCTGGTTACTCACGAATACTTGGAAGCACAGTATCCCCTCAAAGTCTGTTTGTGTTTTAGACCTCTCTCAAAGGTAGAGAAGGAGAAACCACAGTGTGTAGGATGCATTCATTTTACTTTACAAAGGGAAAATGCACACCCTTGACAATTACACTCTCAAAGAATATGCACCCAATCACATGCCAGTAGGGAACTGGAATATAGGGACACCAATGGTGATCCCTCTATTATGTTTAATACTACAAAAGTGTTTAACACTGGAACACATTCTCATCCAGCATCTGCCCTTGATCCCGCTGAGGTCGATTTTAGGCTACACAGGAGTCAAACTCCTTGGTTGAGCAATTCAGGGAAGCATCTGTTTACCCTTAACTGTTCATCTTTCAGCTTGTCGAGAGGTCTACTTGAGTGCTCCCCTGTACAAATTTTACTTGTTATTATCCTAAAGCAAGAATCCATATTTTCATGTTTGTTCAGTCTGTATTCTCAATTTCTGTAGCCTGGTTACCAAAAAGCCTTTTACATTTGACAGGCAGGTTCCTTTCACCTTCCTTTAAAAAACACATGCTTTAGTCTTCGATAAACAGGCTACAATCCTTATAACCACAGAGGTTATGTATAAAGTGAGGGATTGGAGGAGTGAAGGAACTCCAAAAGAAGGAGAAATAGAATAGTTATAGATGGATAGATGGAGGGGAATGTAACAGGATGATTAATCTGAGAAGGGGAGGGAAGAAAGAGTAAAGGAGGAAGTACAGCAAGAGACAGCAAAAAACTAAGGAACATTAGAAAGGCCCTATAGAACTCTCTTCCTGTGCTGAGATCAGAGGTGCAGACGGGTAAGTTTGTGCACACCAGGCAGGAAGGTCCCAAAGGACTGCTGGTACCACCAGCCACTGCTGGAGCGGGCCTCTTTGTTCCACACGACCCTGCGCCCCCCCTCGCGCAAGTTTGCCCTTTTCTTTGTGGGTCCTTGGACCACCAGGACTCTCTCTTCCTGTGCTGAGATCGGAGGTGCAGATGGCTATCCAGAGGGGTAGGTGTGTGCAAGCCTTCCTGGAAGGTTCTCACCCACTGAGACTTCCCTGACTGCAATCAAGGGAAGAGATGGGCAGGCACCAATCCAAGAATTCCTCCAACAATCTGAAAAGCAACATGATAACACCAGAAACCAGTGAGTTTGCAACAGGAAAACCTGAACAACCTAACCCAGAAGAAGTAGAAGAAATTGACTTTAAATGTAACATTATGAAAGTGATAGAGACCTTTAAAGAAGAGGTGAAAAACTCCTTTGAAGAAAGGGATGAGAAAACTAACAAAAAGTTAGAAGAAATGAATAAATTCTTCAAAGATAACCTAGAAAACCAAGAAAAAGCAATCAAACAGGTAATGGAAACAGTTCAAGACTTAAAAACTGAAATGGAGGCAATGAAGAAAACACAAACCAAGGGAAGGCTAGAGATGGGAAATCTAGGTAAATGAGCAGGAACCACAGAGACAAGTATAACCAACAGAATACAAGAGATAGAAGAAAGAATCTCAGACGCTGAAGATATGATAGAGAAAATAAACTCATTGGTCAAAGAAAACAACAAATCCAACAAATTCTTAACACAAAACACCAAGGAAATCTGGGACACCAGAAAAAGACCAAACCTAAGAATAATAGGGGTAGAAGAAGCAGAAGAAGCACAGCTCAAAGGCCCAGAAAATATATTCAACAAAATTATAGAAGAAAACTTTCCCAACCTAAAGATGGATATGCCTATGAAGGTACAGGAAGCATACAGAACACCGAATAGACTGGATCAAAAAAAAAATCCCCTCGCTATATAATAATCAAAACACAAAACATACAGAATAAAGAAAGAATACTAAGAGCTGCAAAGGAAAAAGGCCAAGTAACGTATAAAGGTAAACCTATCAGAATTACACCTGACTTCTCTATGGAAACCATGAAAGCCAGAAGGTCTTGGATAGATGTGCTGCAGACACTAAGAGATCATGGATGCAAGCCCAGACTACTATACCCAGCAAAGCTTTCATTCACCATCGATGGAGAAAACAAGATATTTCAGGATAAAAACAAATTTAAGCAATACATAGCTGCAAACCCAGCCTTACAGAAAGTACCAGAAAGAAAACCACAACTAAAGGGAGCAAACAACACCCATAATAACACAGATATCTAACAGCCTCCACTGGCACAACTCAAAGAGGGGAAACACACAAACTCTACAACCCAAAAAAATAACCACAGTTAATAATCTCTGGTCATTAATATCACTTAATATCAATGGACTCAATTCACCTATAAAAAGGCACCGGTTAAGAGAATGGATAAGAAAACAGGATCCAACATTCTGTTGTTTACAAGAAACACACCTCAACCCCAAAGACAGACATTATTTCAGAGTAAAGGGTTGGTAAAAGGTTTTTCAATCAAATGGCCCTAAGAAACAAGTGGGTGTGGCTATACTAATATCGAACAAAATCGACTTCAAACTAAAATCAATCAGAAGAGATGGAGATGGACATTTTATACTCTTAACAAGAATAATCCATCAGGATGAAGTCTCAATTCTGAATATATATGCCCCTAATATAAAAGCACCCACATATGTAAAAGAAACATTACTAGAACTCAAAGCACACATCAAACCCCACACACCAATAGTAGGCGATTTCAACACTCCTCTCTTACCAATGGACAGGTCAACCAGACAGAAACTTAACAGAGAAAAAGAGAACTAACAGAAGTAATGAATCAAATGGACTTAATAGACATCTATAGAACATTCCACCGAAACAGGAAAGAATATACCTTCTTCTAAGCATCTCATGGAACCTTCTCAAAAATTGATCACATACTCGGTAACAAAGCAAACATCCACAGATACAAAAAAACCGGAGTAACCACCTGTGTCTTATTGGAACATCATGGAGTAAAGTTAGAATTTAACAACAATTCCACCCCAAGAAAGCCTATAAACTCATGGAAACTGAACAGTCAACTACTGAACCACTCCTGGGTCAAGGAAGAAATAAAGAAAGAAATTAAAGTCTTCCTTGAATTCAACGAGAATAAAGACACAACATACCCCAACCTATGGGACACTATGAAAGCAGTGCTAAGAGGAAAGTTCATATCACTAAGTGCCCACATAAAGAAAATGGAGAAAGCACACATTAGGGACTTAACAGCACACCTGAAAGCTCTAGAAAAAAAAAAGAAGCAGACTCACCTAGGAGGAGTAAAATACTGGAAATAATCAAACATTAGGGCTGAAATCAACAAAATAGAGACACAGAAAACAATCCAAAGAATCAATGAAACAAAGAGCTGGTTCCTTGAGAAATCAACAAGATCGACAAACCCCTATCCAAACTAATCAAAAGGCAGAGAGAACACTCATTTTAACAAGATCAGAAATGAAAAGGGGGACATAACAACAGATACTGAGGAAATTCAGAGAACCATTAGGTCTTATTACAAAGGCCTGTATGCCACAAAATTGGAAAATGTAAAAGAAATGGACAGTTTTTTAGATAAATACCACATACCGAAATTAAATCAAGACCAGGTGAACAATTGAAATAGACATAAGTCGCAAGAAAATAGAAGCTGTCATCAAAAACCTCCCAACCACAAAAAGCTCAGGACCAGATGATTTAATGTAGAATTCTACCAGAACTTCCAAGAAGAGCTAATACCTATACTACTTAAGGTGTTTCGCATAATAGAAACAGAAGGGTCATTGCCAAACTCTTTTTATGAAGCTACAGTTACCCTGATACCAAAACCACACAAAGACACAACCAAGAAAGAGAATTACAGACCAATCTCACTCATGAACATCGTTGCAAAAATTCTCAATAAAATACTGGCAAACCAAATCCAAGAACACATCAAAAAAATCATCCATTATGATCAAGTAGGCTTCATCCCAGAGATGCAGGGCTGGTTCAACATATGAAAATCTATCAATATAATCCATCACATAAATAAACTGAAAGAAAAAAATCATATGATAATATCATTAGATGCTGAAAAAGCATTTGACAAAATTCAACACTCCTTTATGATAAAGGTCTTGGAGAGATTAGGGATACAAGGTTCCTATCTAAATATCTAAATATAATAAAAGCAATATACAGCAAGCCGACAGCTACCATCAAATTAAATGGAGAGAAACTCAAAGCAATTCCACTAAAATCAGGAACAAGACAGGGCTGTCCACTCTCCCCATATCTCTTTAATATAGTGCTTAAAGTTCTAGCAATAGCTATAAGACAGAATAAGGAGATCATGGGGATTCGAATTGGAAAGGAAGAAGTCAAACTTTCATTATTTGCAGATAATATGATAGTGTATATAAGTGACCCCAAAAACTCTACTAAACAACTTCTACAGCTGATAAATACCTTCAGTGATGTGGCAGGATACAAGATCAATTCAAAAAAATCAGTAGCCCTCCTATACACAAAGGATAAAGAAACAGAGAGGGAAATCAGAGAAACATCACCTTTTACGATAGCCACAAATAGCATAAAGTATCTTGGGGTAACACTAACCAGGAAGTAAAAGATCTATTTGACAAGAACTTTAAGTCTTTGAAGAAAGAAATCGAAGAGGATACCAGAAAATGGAAGGATCTCCCATGCTCCTGGATTGGTAGGATCAATATAGTAAAAATGGCAATTCTACCAAAGGCAATCTATAGATTCAATGCAATCCCCATCAAAATCCCAACAAAATTCTTCACAGACCTTGAGAGAACAATAACTAAGTTTATATGGAAAAATAAAAAGCCCAGGATAGCCAAAA
>PVIU01001661.1:0-68758 GCA_004026605.1 Ondatra zibethicus
CTAAAAATTTTCTTTTTCCTCCCAAACATAATTTTGTCTTTCCAGCATCTTGCGAGGTCCAAACTAACAGCCAACTCAACTTCAGAGTCCAGCAAACACAGCCGTGACCAGCCACCCCAGGATGCAGCCAAACACCCCAACTTCTTGGCGCCCACAAAGTCAGCTTGAAGCAGCCATGAGACCTTGCGGCGCCCCAAACACCTCCAAATTTTTATAATAAACCAAAGGGTGAAATGTTGGCATTTGGCTGCCTGTGAAGCCCCACCCCTGGGTCAAAAAGGCAGCCTCTTGGGGGTGTGACCCATGCTCGCACATGCGTGGCATGTACGAAAGCCTGGGTTGCCCGCCATTTGCGTCACCAGCGTCTGACGCACCTACGCGAGCCGTCTGCGCATGAGCAGTGCGGCCTTTAAAAGTCAGAGGCGGCATTCCCGCGCTCTCTTTCTCCTCCCCCTCTCCTCACGTTTCCTCGGGCCCGTGAGCACACCCCCTCTAATAAATCTTCTTGCGTGGGTTCGTTCGTGTCTCGTGTCTTTCCACACGCGCCAAAAAAGTACAACACAGAGTGTGCTAGCCCAGTTGCAGAAGGCTGTGCTGAGACTGGAGTGTGCTAGCCCAGCTGCAGAAGGCTGTGCTGAGACTGGAGTGTGCTAGCCCAGCTGCAGATCTAAGAGGATGCTGGCTATTAAGAGATGTAAGCACTTTGAACTGGGAGGTGATAAGAAGAGAAAGGGCTGAGTGCTCCCGTTCCAAGCTGATCTTGTTATGAAGACAATAAAATCAGGAGCTTTTACTCATCTTGTTTGATTGCAGCTGGTTTGGGGGAGGGAATAAATTAAAACTATCAAGAAGAAAAAGACTCTCCTGGGGTCTTCTGTTATTTTGAATTAAGATTCCGTGGTTCTGGTTAGCTGTGGCTGAAGAGTCAACTGTGATTAACAAGATACCAGGACCACTAGAGTGAATGTTCGCTGCTGGCCAGCTGGAGCTGAGAAGCTAGCGGTGGTTAGGAAGAGGCCTGCATCTTTGAGGTAAAAATCTTCTGGAAAGTGTTTCCTGAGAGTCAGTGCACAGAAGCTGTGTTTCAGACGTGAACCAAGGTTGTACTTTGTGCTGGCAGCCAAACCTGGTAGCAGCAGACTCACCCAGATGGTGCTGGTTTTGAAGGTGTGACGGGGTCATGGAGGGAAGTTGAGGCCTGATACTGGGTGTCAGGACTGAAGCACAGCCCAGTTGCAGCAGCAGACCCCAGCATTTTGGAGATGCCAGTCCCATGGTTGGCCACCAAGAACAGCAGCAGGTGTGGAGTGGAGCCAGCAGGCGGCGTGTTCCTTCATAGGCTCTGCATCAGCTCCTGCCACCAGGTTCCTGCCTTTCTGAGTTCTTGTCCTGTCTTGCTTGGATGACCGGCAGTGATGTGGAAGTGTAAGCCAAATAAACTCTTTCCTCCCCAAGCTGCTTTGGTCATGGTGTTTCATCGTAGCAATAGTGACCCTAAGATACCATGTTAAAGCACCAGATAGAATCACTTGGGAATAAAATAGGTTGGGATTGTGTGGGTGGATGCCAGGGGCCACCCCTACTGGGGAGAGCAATCTGCTCTATGCTCACGGATACACCCAGAACATATTCAACTACATATCTGGGCATTCTGTAGCCCGCTTTGACTAATTACCAAGTTCAGTCCTGGATCAGTGTCTTGGGTGATCCTGGTATTTGAGTGTCTTTAGCTCCAGGGTTTAGCCATGACGCTTCAGCAACATGACAAGTGTGTACTGCCAATAATTTCTGCACAGCACAGGACAATGAGAATGGCAGATAGCAGATCCCAGAGAAAGCTGGGAGGAGTCTCACTCAATGCCTGTGGCTCCTCCCAGCAGTTCTCACCCCACCCCCTACCCTAAATCTCTCCAGTCCGTGGGGGGGGGCTTCCTTTCTCCCACCTTCTCATTCCTATATGATCCCACCATGTTGGCCACAGGCTCTTTTGGCCTCTTGATACCTGGCCCCTCTCTTCATCTGTGTACCCTCTTTCCTTTCCTCACTTTCGTGTCCCCCCCCACCCCACCTCACCCCCATCAGCCTATTCAGTCTGGACCTTTCCAGATGCCTCTGGCTTTACTTTCCCTCATATCTACGATAAAAACCGTCTCCTCCATCAAACCTTGGAGCAGTCACGTCTTCATTTTCATTCAGCAGAGTAGGCTAGCCAGAAACAGGGGCACATATCTGTAATCATGACACTTTGGTTAAGGCAGAAGGATCTGGGGTTTGCCTCTAGTCTGAGTTACACAGTGAGACTGTATCAAAAAAAAAAAAGAGAAAGGCTGTAAAAATGAGAGCAACTCTGTGTGTGTGTGTGTGTGTGTGTGTGTGTGTGTGTGTGTGAGAGAGAGAGAGAGAGAGAGAGAGAGAGAGAGAGAGAGAGAGAGAGAGAGATCAGGCATGTACTTAGTAAGCATTCTTTTTGTGTACCTGACATGCTTTGACATCTGATGGCCTCCAGGGTGTGACTGAGCCTCCCAGGGTTAGCTAATTCTCTGGGAATCTAAACAATTCCCTGAAACATGCCTTTCCAAGTAAACCAACTGATCCAAAGCCTGTGTCCCCAGCTACTGCTTTTACCCAACTCTCTCACATCAAGGTCATACCCTCCTGCCCAATACTGCACCCCTTAAAGGCTGGCTGCTGGCTGCTTGGGCATCTCCATGATGGAGCCTTAGAAGTGGATCCTAAACTGCTTGTCCTGACTGCCCACTGCCTTCAGTAAAGACATTGCCTGTGCTTTTGACCCTAGGCTCCTCCTCCTCCTGGCCCCTCCTATGTCTTTCCACAGGGCCCTGCATGGTGGCCATGCCTTCTGCTGCTAGGGATCTGGGAGTTAAGGTTTCTTCCTTCAAAATAGACATTGCCAGGTGTGTGTGCCTCATCACATCTGATGAAAACAATCCAGGGTAATTTCACACTGGCTGCCTGTGCAAGAGCCAGAGTCGTCGTTGTTCCTAACACTTGGGATCTGTGTGTCCACAGGCTTTGTGGTTGAGAGAACCTCACTGGGACAGGAGACCTGGTACTGGTTCCAAGAGCAGTTATCACTGTGGGCCACAGGCATAAACATGGGCACCCGTCAGAGCTTGCTGTGACACCGTCAGCCGGAACCTTTGTTATCTTTGTTGACTCTCTTAACGAGAGCTAAAGATAGCAGGATTCGATTTTTTTTTATTTTTTTATTTTTTACCTAGAGCCAATCTCATTTAGTGGCCAATTTAGAAGACTATAATGTAATCTTGGGCTTTTGTGGAAATGAATACATTAGGCTTACTGCCACCCCTGTAGCCATCTTTACCAAAACCTCTCTGAGGGGCTCAGGGGAGGTTTGCACAGCGCTTAGAAAGACCATCCTTTCTATACTACGCAACAGATGGTGCCCAGCACCATGGCTGTGACTTCTCATTGGCTTCCACTTTATCTTTTAGGTCATTTTCAGTTGCTATTGACTGAATGCCACTTTTTTGTTGTTGTTGTTTTGTTTTATTTGAGACAGGGTCTCTATTATACACCTCTGGTTGTGCTATAACTTGCTGTGTAGACCAGGCTGGCCTTGAACTCCTAGAGATCTGTCTGCCTCCCTAGTGCTAGGATTAAAGGTGTGTGCCACCACTTCTGGCTGTAAATACCTTTTAGTCTTTTGTTTTGATGGTCTATTTGTGATAACTAATTGTGTTTATTTTTATTTGTTTCTTGGTTTTTACAAGACAAGGTTTTTCTGTGTAGCCCTAGCTGTCCTGTAGCTCTTTTTGTAGACCAGGCTGCCTTGAACTCACACAGATTTGCCTGCCTCTGCCTCCCGAGTGCTGGGATAAAGGCATGTGCCATTACCACCCGACTAATTGTGTTTATTCTTTGCTGTGCTGGTTGTCCCTGCAGAATCTTTGGGCATGAATAAGTCCCTCGATAGCAAGAGCACTAAAAGCCACCGCACTTGAAAATGAGTGACATGTGGATTGGAGGTCATTTGTGGAACTCTCTGGAAGCTGTAGGTGCTGAACTGAAAGCCATCCTAATGTAGAAGAGGACTTGCTGTTCACTCAGGTGTCTCACACAGTCCAGATTTTGTCTACACAAGACATAGCAGTGACCTCATATCTGTTTTCCCAGAATATTAGACAGAATAAAGTTTTTTAAATATCCCCCTTGGGGGAGTTTTAACTGTTTTCTTAATTATTTTTCCTGGTGTAGGAGGGTCTTCTATTTGTGTATTGCCCTCATTGGTTAAATAAAGAAAACTGCCATGGCCTTTTGATAGGGCAGCCCTTAGGTGGGTGGAGTAGATAGAACGGAATGCTGTGAGAGAGAAGGCAGTGTGGCAGATGCAGACGCCATGCTTCTCCAGCACAAGATGGACACAGGTTAGACTCATGCCGGTAAGCCACCACTCAAGTGGCGATACACATTAATGGAGATTAGCTAAAATAATATGTGAGAGTTAGCCAATAAGGGGCTAGAGCTAATGGGCCAGGCAGTATTTAAATGAATACAGTTTCCGTGTAATTATTTCGGGTACACACCGGGAGCCGGGACAGAACAAGGGGCCCGGCGCCGGGAACACAGCCTGAGCCCCACATTACAACATTTTCCTATTACTTTTGTTAGAAATTCAAAAACGCCAACTTTGGTATTTGCTGCCTCTGTTCCTCGCTTTAAAAGTCTCCATATCCGTCACCCACCTCCGGCCACTTTCACATTGTGCTCCATTTGATGGGGCTGACACAATGAGAATGAAGGAACATTCAGGCTAAAAGATGGCCAACAAGTTGGATGCCCTGCAGGCCTCGGTTCTCTACTTCAGGACCAAAATCTGCTTGAGCTTTCAGAAGCTCTGTGCCTCTTGTTCTGTTCCCTGAACTCAGCTTCTCTATATCTGCCCCTGACCTCCCTGAAAACCCAGCTCTTCCCCAGCCTTCCTCCCCACATCTACTCTACTGTCCCCAGAGCCTGGCTGGATTTATGTCATTGTAAACCTCTAACAAGGGAGGGGGGATTATCCACAGCAGACTTGTGACTTACTTGCCTGTAGCTAAAGAGGGCTGAGGTCCTGCCTTGGGATCTCTCTACAGACTCAGATGCCACAGTCTCTACTAGAAGACAGAACCCCCTTCAGACTGGCAGATCCCTGGGCCATCTGAGTGCACTCAGACTTAAAAGTGGGAAGATCATTTGTTTGCTGTGGAAAGGGGCTGGTGAGAATCCAGCCTCTGGGGATGGGGCCATCTCATACCTAGATCCTAGCCTGGGTGGGGGTCCTTAGGGTCAGAACTGTGCTCTGTAATCAGCTGCATTTGGGAGAAAGGGTCTCTTGAGGCCGCCAGGCCTATAGCAACAGTGTACGAGAGTAGGTAGGTACTGATGGAACGGCTCACGCCCAGTCAGTAACTGAGGGACAGAAGCATCCTACTGCCCAAGCTGCTAGTAGATTCCAGAAGGGATTGCAGGCCGCGTGTAAAGCAATCTACAGTCTCTGTAGCCTTTGCGTTGACTTGAAGCCCTTTAATAACTTTTTCTGAGAGAAGAGGGTTGAAGCTCTGGTTTCCTTTTCTCTCCGCTGATATATTTTTTTCCCTCAGAAGCAGGGACAGCTTTTTTAGGAAAAGATACACTTCACAGGAGGAAGTGGGCCTGAGCAGAGAGGAAGTGTTTAACAGCTCACATGGTGCCACTTGATCTTGAAGGAGCCTCCACACTCTGCCCAGCCTTCATTTCCTCCTCTTTGGAGGAGCTGCGGCAACCTCTGCCCCCCCCCCACACCAAGACTGGCAGGCAGAGTAAATGAAGCGAATGCGGAGTCTGGTGGTGGATTCACAAATTGAAATGCATAGTCGGATCCCAGAGGGCTCGTTTCCCTGCGGGACATTCGGAAGCTGGAGTTACTGAGATGATGAGTTCAGGTTCACCCTTGGCATCCTGCTCTCAATGGCCAGTCTCGGGAGGACTGCAAGGCAAAGACCACGTGGTTCCCGTCCCTGGTGCATGTTGCCTTGGAGGATGCTGCCTGCACATTTGTCTTCACTGGACATGGTTCCCGCTGATGCTCCATGCGGTGCTTTGGGTGAAATGCCCTTATATTCCCAGCCATAGAAACATGATCCCCATTCGGTGAAACTGTCTGGAGTTAGGCTTAGGAGGTACGGCAGCATGCTATGGGATTTCAAAAGTCATGCTCTAAACTAGCACTTGGGAGGCAGGGGCAGGTGAGTCTGTGGTTTTTAGACTAGCCCGATGTATGTAGTGACATAGGACAGTCAGGGATACACGGAGAGACCCTGTCTCAAAAAACAAAACAGACAAAAAAAAATTTTCTTGGTTTCCAGGGTGCACATTCTGCTTCCTTGTTTGTGGTTCAAGATGTGAGTCCTCGGCACTCAGCTTCTCATGTCTGCTGCCTGCCGTCCCAGAGGTGAACCCTCAGTGCTCAGCGTCTAGTTCAGGCTGTCTGTCATGTCTGCTGCCTGCAGTCCCAGCCATTATGGTCCTAACTCCCTGGAGCTGCAAGCCTCAGACAAGCTCTTCTATTAAGCGCTTGGCGTTTCCATGAGAAAGTCATGGTGTTTTATCGCAGGGATAGACAAGCAGCTAATACGTTCCGATTCACTCTCCTCAAAGTGTTGCCATATTCAGGTCACTGATGTGAGAAAGGACTTAGCACGTGGTTTTTCAGCTTTAGGGAATCCTAGTAAAGCACAGATCCCCGGGTCCTATCCCTACAGGAAATATTTTTGCTAGTGCTGATGGGGCCCCTGGCCATTCCTGAGTGTGAGAAGTACATGGCCTTGTCCCACCTTTGCCTCGCTGGTTGTGTGCAATTTCTCTCTAGGCATAAAAGGTTAGCCCAAGTCAGACCTTGGGAGCTGCTTCCTGACTTGGTCCCTTTTCAGAATTTGCTTTTGTGGGCTTGGAGCACTTTGCTGAATACAGACCTGCTACCTGGAAAGAATCCATCCAGCAGATCAGCACAGTGATGGGGACAGCTGTGTGATCTAGAAATTGCTCCTCACTACCCTCACCTCCAGGATGCCCTGGCCACTCCCTACACCGGTTGACAAGTTACCTGCTGGCTGTTTGGTTCCGCCTCAGACCCTGGGAGTCCTCCCTACTGTGGCATCATCAGGTCCCTGTTCTCCCTACCTGACCGAATTTCCACCCCATTGACCCTCTCCCATCTCAGAGTCAGGCCTGGACTGATTCCTGAGTGCCTCTTCCTTGCCTGTTTGTTCTTCTTCCTCCCACTGGACTGGCATGGTCACCTTTCTATACTCACAGCCTGAAGTTCACTTTCTCTCCACATTTGATTTCATGGGGGCAGTGTTAGGTCCTGTAATACTTGGTATGTAGGAAATAATTCATACCTGTCTCATAAAGGCTTTTTGGCCTAGCTCTATGAGCTTGTTTTCTGTTTGAAACTTAGCAGCTTGTGAAGACTTAGTTTTTACGAACTTTTCTTTTAATAGCTTTATTGAGCTATAATTCAGATACCACACAGTTACTCAGTTAAAGTACACAACTCAAGGTTTCTTTTTTTTAAAGTGACCTCACTGATTTATGTAACCACCCTGTAATCAATTGTAAAGCATTCCCATCATCTCCAGTCCCAGGCTACTGCTTTTTCTCCATGCAGATTTATCTATTCTGGGAAGAGAATTGTAATATGAAGGGGTGTCTGTGTGTGACTAGCTTCTTTTGCTTAGAATAAAGTTTTTAAGGTTCATCCATATTGTGCCATGCTAGCAATTCTTCCCTTTTCCACGGCTTAATAATATTCTGCTGGGTGGATACACGACATTTTGTATATCCACCAGTCCATTGATTTGGGATGTCCATAAATAACCTGCCAGTTATTGAGTTTTCATAGATTCTTAAGAGGACGCCACGGAGATGGGCCTTTGCAGCTGGGAGCACAGCACTTCCTTTTGTTGTTGAGAAGCCAAGGACTCTGAGGCATTAAGGTCATTTTCTAGGTTCACGTCATGATTCCCTGACAGAGCTGGACACAAAGCCTCAGACATCTGAGTGACGGGTGGGACCTGTCTGGCACTTATGATATGAAATCTGGAAACTATCTAACTTTTCTTGAAGCAACTCTTGGTTTTGCAAATATTTGGGGATTTTCTTTTTCTCAGTCATCAGAAATGGTTGAAGGAAGTTTTTGTTTGCCCATGTATTATTTCTCATTTGAATTTTTTGAAAATAGATTTTTGTACGATATATTCTGATTATAGCCCCTCCCCCATCTCCTCCGGGCTGCTCCCCACTCACCCAATCCACATCCTTTCTTGCTCTTTCTCATTAGAATACAAACATGTATCTAAAGAAGAAAAAAGAAAAATAAGACAAGATAAAATAAAAACAAGCAAGCCAGAATAGGGCAAAACAAACAAACAAACAAAGAAACAGAGAAACAGAAAAACAAGAGAAAGAAAAAACCATAAGAAACACATAGACACAAACACACACACACACATAGGCAATACACAAAAATCCCATACAGACACAAAATTAGCAACCATAACATACAAGCAAGAGATCTATAGGGCCATGCACACAGAAATAAAAAGAGAGAGATATAAATAAGAGAGAGAGAGAGAAAGAGAAAGAAAGAGAAGAGGTAAAGAAAGGAAGGAAACAGAAAGAAAAGAGGAAAAGAAAAGAAAAGAGAGAGAAAGAAAAGAGGGAAGGAAAGGGAGAAAAGAGAGAGAGAAAAGAAAGGAGGAAAAGAGGGAAAAGAAGGAAGAAAAATACTCAGATAAATCATTATGAAATGAAAAAACCCTAAAAAATACATTTGAATTATTTTACAGGCCTGCCGTAAGAGTGGTTTCTGTCCCCAGTGAGACTCTATGGAGAAAGCTAATTTCTCATTTGCCAGCGGTTATCAGTTAGAGAGAACGTCTAAGTTAGGGGTGGGAGCTGACACTTCCCCTCTCAGCACTGGGATCCCATCAGGCCTAGACCTGTGCAGGCCCTGTGAACGCTGCCACAGTCTCTGTGAGTTCAGGTGTGCATCAATTGGTCTGCCCTGTCTCCTTGGTGTCCTCCATCCCCTCTAGTTCTTACACTCTGTCTGCCTCCTTTTCCACAGGGTTTCCTGAGCTATGGGGGAAGGGATTTGATGGAGTTGTCCTATTTAGTACCAAACATTCCAAGGTCTTTTCCTCTCTGTCCATTGTCCAGCTGTGGGTCTCTGTGTTTATTCTCATCTCGTGCAGGAGGAAGCTTCTCTGGTGATGGCTGAGTATGAGTATATGAGTATAGTAGAATATCATTAGGAGTCATTTTGTTGCTGGGTTCCTTTAGCAGAACAGTAGTATTTGGTTTTTCCCCAAGGTTCATGGCCTATCTAGTCTCAGGCTCTTGGTCAGTGTCGGCGATGAGTTCCATGCTATGGAATGGTCCTTAAATCCACTAGTGGCTAGTACTAGTATATCTTGCATGCAAGTAATTCTTGTACATCAATGGTTTTGTAGCTGGATTGGCATTTACCTTTCTCCTTTGGTAACATGCAGAGTACCTTCTGATACTCTGAACACTAGTCAGTAGAAGCGAAGGCTCCAGCTCAACTTCTCTATGTTCAATGAGAACAGAGAGTTTTGTAGTTATTGTCTTCAGCAACAGGGATTTACTGTGAGTTTGTGGAGAGCAGCCAATACCCTTGGCAATAGTTTGCGATGGTAGGGGGTTCCCTTGGGGCTTTTTTGGCCAACAACTTGATTAGATGTAACCTATTCCTAGAACTGGAGTCTTCATTTAGCAATGAAAGATGTCATCCTGGGACTCTGACTCCCTGTTATTTGGTAATTCCATTTAGGGCATAAATAGAATCCATATATGTATGGATTTCCAGAAATTTCTACTACATTAAGTTTCCATACAACCCCTCAAATGATCCTTAGTTTTAGCTGTCCCTCCTTGTATTCAATCTCCTACTCCCCCTCTCCATTTGATCCTCCCATTTTAGTTTCTTCTCCCCAAATCCATCCACAACTACCTGGTCTATTTTCCCTTCCCAGGAAGATCCAGTCCTTCCCCCAATCCTTTACTCTATACCTAATGTCTGTGGTTATATGGGTGGTAGACTACTTATAGAACGCTTAACAGCTAACATGCAAAAATAATTGAATACATACCTTATTTGTCTTTTGGGTCTGGGTTATTTTGCTCAGGATTATTTTTTCTAACTATATTTATTTGCCTGCTAATTTCATGATTTTATTTTTTTAACAACTAAGTAATATTCCATCATGTAAATATACTGTATTTTCTTTATCCATTCTTCTGTTGACAGTCATTTAGGTTATTTCCAGTTTCTGACTATTATGAATAGAGTCACTATAGATGAATATGATAAAGTAGTCCCACACTAGCTCAGAATTGAGTATAATTAAGGGCTCTTTATTTAGGGGTAGACTCACAGATCAACAGTCCTCTGCACGATCAGGGAACAGGTATTGAATCCAGCAACTGAAAGAGAGAGAAAGCGAGTTTTATGTCTGCATTTATAGTACAAGAGACCATGCCCAAATGGGCTGGTATCCTAAAGGCTATTGACTAAAGGAGTTCCCACAACAAGCCACAATGAACATGGTTGAGAAAGGGGCTCTGTAGTAGAATGTAGAGTCCTTTGGGTATTTGCCCAAGAGTGTGGTATAGCTAGATTTTGAGGTAGCTCGATTCTCAGTTTTCTGAGGAAACACTACATTGATTTCCAAATTGGCTGTACAAGTTTACATTCCTACCAGCAACAGATGAATATTGCCCTTATTCTACATCCTCATCATCATGAATCTTACTGATCTTGGCCATTTTGACTAGCATAACATGAAATCTCAAAGTTTTGATTTGCATTTCTCCAATGACTAAGGATGTTGGACATTTTTCTAAGTATTTTTGACTATTTCTGTTTCCTCCTTTGGGAATACTCTGTTTTGATCTGTATCCCATTTATTTATTTATTTTCTTAATGTCCAGTTTTCTTTTTTGACTTCTTTATATAATCTTAGCTATTAGTCCTCTATAGAATATATAGTAAAAGTCTTTTCTTATACTGTAGCCTGCCATTTTGTCTGATTGATGGTGTCCTTTGCCTACCTAAGCTTTCCAGTTCCATAAGGTCTCATTTATTAATTGTTTGATCTTAGTGCCTGTGCTAATGGTGTTCAGAAAGTCTTTTCCTGTACCAATGAGTTAAAGTCTATGCCCAACTTTCTCTAACAGATTCAACGTATCTCACCTTACATTAAGCCCTTTGATCCATTTAGAATTGAGTTTTGTGCAGAGTGATAAGTATGGATCTATTTGCATTCTTGTACATGCAGCCGTCAAGTTTTACCAATGTCATTTATTCAGGATGCTATCTCTTTTCTAGTGTGTATTTCTGGCTTCATTATATGAAAAAAACCAGGTGACCATAGGTGTGTGGACTTACGTCTGGGTCTTCAATTTGTTTCCATTGATTGATGTGTCTGTTTTTGTGTCAGTACCATGCTGTAATTATTACTACATCTCTGCAGTACAGTTTGAGGTCAGGGATGGTGATTCTTCCACCAGTTCTTTTATTATTCAGGATTGTTTTAGCTATTCTGGTTTTTATTTTTTTGTGTTCCCATATTGTACTGATTTTTGTGTGTGAACTTGACAAAAGCTAGAGTCATTAGAGAGGTAGGAGCTTCAACTGAGGAAATGCCTCTGAGAGATCCAGCTGTAAGGCATTTTCTCAGTTAGTCATCAATAGGGAGGGGTGCCATCCCTGGGCTGCTGGTCCAGGGTTCTTTAATAAAGTAGGCTGAGCAAGCCATGGAAAGCAAGCCAGTAAGCAGCATCCTTCCATGGTCTCTGCATCAGCTCCTGGCTCTGGGATTCTCCTTCCCTGTTTGGGTTCCTGTCCTGACTTTCTTCAGTGAGGAACAGCAATGTTGAAGTGTAAACCTGGTGGAAATTTTAGGGTCATTTATAGAATAGCATCTGTGAATGAAGAAACATTGATTTCTTCCTTTCTGATTTGTACCCTCTTGGTCTCCTTCAGTTGTCTTATTGCTCTAGTTAGGACTTCAAGTACTTGAGTAGGTATGGAGAGAGTGGACAGCCTTTCTTGTTGGTGTGTGCTTTCTTGACATTGCGGCCCTCCATACTGGCTCACAAACATACATCTAGTACCATCCATTTTGTGACAAACTGGAACAAAGACAGGAGCACTGCTGGAGAGATCATCTGTTGTGATGCAAGGCTTCATTTCTTTGAATTTATCAAAAAAGAAATTAAAAGTCTCTTAATCCATTTCTGAAGACAAAGAACACCTTGAGTAATCAATCACACAGGCCACCTCCAGGGTAGCTTCCAGATACACATCTCCCAAGAGGTCTCTGTTCTCTTGATTTATTCCAGGTCTCACCCACCCTACCTCCTGGACTCCCTTCAACCAAGCTACCAACCCCCAGGAGATCTAAAATGTTCAGGGATGAGAAAAACAACTCCTTTTTTTTTTTTGCCTTGGAGAACCAAAGATTCCTAGTTTCACTCATAATAGGGTTTCCGTAAGAAAAGAATAATTAATTAAGAAAGAAAACCAAGCTGATTCCTAAAGGGAAGTTGCATTGGGTAATTTTCCTTTTTCCTATGGCCAGGCTTGTGAAACCCAGATCAGTGAACACTGAAGTGACCCAGTTCACACTGAACAGCCTAATGACACACAGGAAGTCAGGCCAGGTTGTTTTGCATTGATGTTGTACACACGAGTGTCCTAAAATGATATCTAGCAAGAGATCCAAAGGTGTTAGGAGCTATTTTTATATAAGAAAGTGAAAATGGAATCAGATTTTTTCAAACGCTAAGGACATTTAGAAATTTACATCCAGTGAGTCCGGTATCAGTTTTGAGTTTGTCTTTCTGACCTGTCAAGGTGGTGAGTGCCCAAGGCTGCCAGTCAAGGGACACACTCACAAGGCCACTAATTTATAGCTCAGCTTCTTAGCCTGTGAGCTGTGACTCCACATGGGGGCACGTCACTGAATGCTTTTGGTTAGAAACACTCAGTGTCAGTAAAAGGGTTCTGAATTTGCAGCTACCAAAAGGAATCCAAAATCTAGTGCTTAATGGATCCAAAGTGTTCACGGACACTCGCTCCTCATGTGACTTCTCTGCAGCCTTCCTCTGAGCACACTACATGTGTATTTTGCATTGCATGTGTTGTCGTGTGATGCCAATGCCATGGCTCAGCTTTGAGACTGCTGTAGGTTATGAAATGTGGCATCTTGACTGGGTTTTCTTTTCTTTTGTTTTCCTATTGCTGTGATAAAATGCTGGAACAAGGCAACTTAAAAGAAAAGTGTTTCATCTGGGCTCCCAGTTCAGGGTCCAGTCCCTCATGGTGAGGAACTTATAGCAGTAAGAGCTTGAGGTGGCTCTTGCTGGTCACATGGCAAGCCAGCAATCAGTACGCAAAGAATGGCAATGCTGGTGTCCTGCTAGCTTTCTCCTCTAAAAACATATCAGTTTTGTTATATTATGTGTCTACATGTTATCTGTGCACCATGTGTGTGCCTGGTGCCCATCACGGTCTCAAGATCTCATTGGATCTGAAACTGGAGTTACAGATGGTTGTGAGCCACCATGTGGGTGGTGGGGATTGAACCCAGGTCCTCTGGAAGAGCAGGTAGCACCTTGTATGCTGAGCCATTGCCTCCAGCCCATTTTTCTTTCTTTGGGTGCATACTCAGGCATGCTTGTACATACTGTGGTATGTGTGTAGATGTCAGAGGATAGCTTGCAGAAGGAGGTCTTTCCGTCTACCATGCGGGTCCTGGATGTCAAACTCAGGTCATGGTGTATCTTTTCCTCCCAAACTTTCTCAGTGTCCTAACTTTTTCCTTTTTGTGTAGTCCAGGACCTGGTCTAGGGAACAGTATTGCCCACTTTTAGGATGGCTCTTCCCATCAGTCAGTTCCTCACAGCTGTGGCCAGAGGCTGGCTAACTCCTCACAGGTGTGCTTCCAGGCATGCGTGATACGCAGGTATGGAGCCCATTCAGCAAACATGTAACTAACGGGGCTTTTACTGCACTTGCAAAGGCTTTCGCTCTCATGGAAACATAATGGTTCAATTGCGGGGACCAAACACTGCCAACGGTCCCTACCACCGTTCCTCAGTATGGGAGTGTCAAATTAGCCTATCTTTGGATTGTATTGTGTTAGAATGTTTGGTTTTAAAAACTGGTCTTTGAATTGTTGACTTGAATTGCATAAAAAAACATTAGATTAATTTTAGCCTGGGATTGAGACAGAATACCAGTAATTTCTGAAATGGTTCTTGACATACTTCTGCCAGTCTATACTATGCGTTTATATGAAGTGGTCTTCTCAGCACTGAAGGTGATACAGATCGAACTATGTCAGCTATGAAAAGTATTTAAGATGCTCTGTGTCTTGCAGGATCAAACATTCAGCTGAAATTTAATTCTCGTGCAATACTAAACAAACCTCTATCTCATTAATACACAACTCAGCTTTCCTCTTTCCTAGGTGGTAAAATTACACACATCTCAAATAATTACTTTAAAATAATTTATTTAAGGTTTGCTCTCAGCAGATGCTTGATGTGTGTACCTGGGGTCATGTGAAGGTTTCTCAGTGAGAAGGGATACCGGTAGGGTGAGGGTTCAGTTCTCCTGGTGCAGAATTTTTCAGTCTTAGCTTTATTCTTGACTCTACCCATCTTTCTTTCTAAGAAACAATATATCCGAGGGGAACATTTCCCCTCTGTTTGAGCCAGCTCTGTAAACCCATCCGCATTTCCTGGGCACTTACGGAATGGCCCCACCACTCCCAAGAACACTTCCAATGGAACTGTTTCCAAAAGGCTTTAGTGGGGTCATCAGCAGCGGGATAATGTTGCAGCCCTGACTTCAGGTTTTACCTCTGCACATAAAACGAGTTCTTCAGATAATGTCCGTGACAATAAACAAACAACCACGCAGCCCTTCCACCAGGATGCGCGTACAGATGCCTCTCTTCACTTTTTCCTGTCACTTTCCTTTGTACCCAAAGCCAGTAGGAAGTGAAAGCAGGATTGAGGGATGTGGTTTGGGGAGGTTGGGGAGAGGACACTGCCTTTAAAAAATATTCCAGTGTGCTTGCTCTGTCCTTTCTCCAGCTCAAATATACTGGAAAAGAATGAGAAGAACTATCATTTCCGTGAAAACTCAGCTGTCCTTCTTGGTCATTTGTTCATTCAGAGAGAGTAAGGAGACAAGCAGACACTAGAGGAGAGCCTTCCCCCTTTGTCTCAGAGTTAATAATAATTTGAGGGCTTCAGTGTCCAGAGTCCTCAGCATAGATAGCTAATAGGGGGGCCTTTTGAACTCCTAGCCGACAGAGGGAAATACACTGTGTATAACCTTAGCAATGAAGGAGCTTCATGCTGTGGTTAGACACAAGTCCATGGGAAGGGAGCAAGCATAGCCTTCAGCAGGAATGGCTTCCAGTTCAAATGGTGAACATATGGTGAGTTCCACCTACCTCCTCCTTCCCTCACACTGCCTCTTGGTGACCCACTAGTACAGACCCACTCTCTGGCAAACCTGGCTGGTCACACACCACTCGTTTGAGACCCTATTGCATCCCCATCCCCACAGGGGCTGCCAGTGCCTCCCCAGCAGCAGGTACTCACCTTTGGGAACTGAGGCGGAGGAGGCTTTGTTGGTGATGCAGCTGTCTCTTCCCATTAGTGCATGGGTGGGTTTCACTGGGTACAGGAGGCATGTCATTTATAGACAGAAATTGCATAATTAATCTTGATAGAATTTTGACGCTTTCTTGGCATGCAATTTTTTCATCAAGTCAAAAAGCCTTTAGGAAGCAGGTCACATGGAATATGAAACTCTAAAGTTCAAGACTAGGTACTTCTCATAACTTAAAGCAGCCCTGGAGGCTCACAGAGACACGGGCTTGCCTTCGGCTTCTGGCCTTATACTCCGGGTTTGAATGGAATAAAGGATGGTGATGGGGCAGGTAGTTCCTCAGAGCTGTTTGAGAAGATGCAACGACTTCAGTGCTTCCCTATTTATTGTCTCTGAAGAAATTATTGTAGAAATCCTATAGCTCAGGTATTAAAGGGCAAATGTATCTACAGTGATCAAAACGTTCTGACCTGGTTACAAGGATGGATTCAAATCATGTCTGGCTTCTTACACTCAACACCATGGACTGAGACTCATCCACACCATTCCTCTGTAGCAGTAACTTCTCATTTACATTGCATTTACTACATTTTACAGTGTAGAATTCTATTGTATGACGGCTCTCAACTTAGCCATTTCCCTACTGATAGGCATGCTGCCGACTTCTAGTCCTCTCTATTCCTGGTGATGCTGTCATGAGCATTTTCATACACCTGCCTTCCTGAAACACTTAATTGATGACCAATGCCCAAGTTTCACCTTGAAATGTTTTGGCACTACTGATGTGAGAATGGTTGAGGTATAGGGTTATTGGTATTCTCAACTTCAGTAGACCATGCAAAGCCATCTTCCAAAGAAACAGTAATTTCCTGGTGAGGTGATAGGACCTGATGGTTTTCACTAATAGTCTTAGTGTTGTAAGATGTCCACCTCCATGTGGCCCCCGGTGGCATGTCTCAAGGTACATGTGAACATTCTTGTCAGTAGGATGACATGGCTCTGCCTGTGTCTGTAGTAAGAGAGGAGGAGCAGGCGGGCTGCAGTCCTGTCCTGCCCAGCTCCCATCCGTCTGGCGCAGGGCCCCTTGTTTCGTCCTGCCTGGTTAGCTTAACTCCCAAAATAATTACACAGAAACTGTATTTATTTAATTACTGCCTGGCCCATTAGTTCTAGCCTCTTATTGGCTAACTCTCACATATTTGTTTAACCCATCTCCATTAATGCGTATCGCCACTGGACTGTGGCTTCCTGGCATGAGTCTAACCAGCGTCCATCTCAGGCAGGGGAAACATGGCAACTGCCACACTTCCCTTCTTTCCAGCATTCTGTTCTGTCTACTCCGCCCATTTAAGGGCTGCCCTCTCAAAAGGCCAAGGCAGTCTCTTTATTTAACCAATGAAAGCAACAGAAATACAGAAGGACCTCCTACACCATTTCCCCTTTTTCTGTTTAAACAAAAAGGAAGGCTTTAACTTTAACATAGTAACATTACATATAACAAAACAGTTATCAAGCAAGAACTATAGTTACCATATTTATATCTACTTTATCTTTTATTATAACTAAAGAATACTATAATTATAACTATCCATTCTTCAACTCCATCAAAGACTCCAGAAGGATATAATATTACCTAAGTAAACAAGAAGTAAGCAACTTCCAAAACTCTAGAAGTGACAGAGGCATCTCACTTCCTGGACAGTTACCCAAAGTTCCTCTGTACTGTTGGGGCATCCATCTTTAGCCTATAGGCCCATAGTATTTAGCAGACATTTTCATGAAGCAGGAAATTTTAAAGACAGTTCAGTCACTTTCTTTTGTATCCTGCAGAATGTCTCACAGACTCTTTTATGAATCAGGAACCCCGAAGGATCATCTCACCTTTAGGCAAATTCAGCAGTCCTCTCTCTGTGGGTTCTTTGTGTCCAGTTTATGCATCAGTCCAGGCAAGAGCACTTTCTTGCCCAAATGGCTAAGGAGCCTCTTTAATGCCCACCTTTCTCTTGAAGTAGATTGGAGCTGCCAGGAGTAGATGTGTCTCATTGTCATGAAAAGTCCTAAGTTATTAAAACATTAAATGCCATATTCTGTAGTCTTTGAAAGATATGAAGAATGCCTATCTAACTGAAATATACCTCTATATATCTAGAAAATCTAACTAACATGACTACAAACTTGACTATTATAGATGACTATCTATTAACCTATAGTTTTTAATTATACCATCTAAGTCCTGCCCTATCAAAAGGCCAACGCAGTCTCTTTATTTAACCAATGAAAGCAACAGAAGTACAAAAGGACCTCCTACACCATGTGTCTGATCGTATTCTTTGGGAAATGTTTGTTCACAAGAAGCAGCCAGAAAAAAAAGTGGAGTGTGGGGGGCAATACAATTGGATTAAAACCATTTGTTTTCTAGAACTTGACTAGTAACATATTTATGTTTTGCACAGATCCCTGAGAAAGCAATTCAGTTTTGAATTGCAACAACACAAGGCATGAAAAGCACAGATTTATGACAATGTGTAATTTTATAATGATGTGTGGACTACCAGGACTCAGAAACACATACAAACATTTTGCCAGAACAAAGGGTTTGAAGATAAGAAGCAGCTCTAGGCATGACTGATCCTGTAGCAGCTGTGTCCCAAGTGACATATCCACCTCCAACTCTTTCCTGGCAGATCCAGGAATCCTGGTACACTTCAAAATGGCAAGGCAAAGAGGTCATTGCCTTGTCTGTATTGGTGCGTGCACATGCACGTTTATGCATACGCACACACACACACACACACACACATAAACACATTCCCACAGAGGTAGGCAATCATAGCTGCCTGCTAGCCTCTGACAAAAAGACCAACACCACTTCTGGTTCTCACCGAGGTTGTGCATTTTTGCGGCCGAAGCATTTTGGATGAGAAAGACTGAGAATTCATGCCAGGCCTGACACCAGTGACTGCTCAGTCCCAGCGGCAGCCCTCCCTGCTTTCGGCTTCCACGTGAGCTTTTGGCACGTGACTGCATATGCCAGCCTTGCAGCTGGCATTTTAGCTTCAGATTGGACATGGACCAAAGTGGATATGAAACACACAGGCAGCATGCCAAGTGCGAATGAGGAGGAGGACGCCAAGGGAGAGGACTCATCAGGTGGAGAGAGGGGATAGCCAGCATCCCTGTAGCCCCCAGGCCAGTGAGGCCTTGAAAGGATCTGGCGTTGGCCTGGGGAAGACGCTGAAATCAGATTGTTAAACTGCTCTGGTGTGTGTGAGGATCATGCTACCACCGCTGATAAATTAATTAGGTTCCCACATTCTCAAAAGGGTTCACAAAATTTCCCAAAAGAAGTTGTCAAACTAGATAATTGCTTTAAATATTTAGAGAGCTGCATGTAGGCTGGAGTAGCTGACAGCAAGAGCAGCTTCCAGTGCTTGTGCAAAAGCTCTGGGAGGCTGCTCTGTTCTGGGGTCGGAGGACAAGCTCTGGTGCAGACCCCTGCCTCCGTTCCTAGCTAAGGTGACTCTGGAGAAGCCACTGAGCTACTTCTATCCCAGGTTGCAGAGTAATATTATTGCTTCAGGCACCAAATGGCAATGCTTAGGTCTAACATAGACTCACTAGTATGAGCTAGTGTGTTCAATGTGAGAACAAGGATGCTGTAGGCATGAAGGATGGCTTATCATGGTCCTTCATCCTGTTAGTAAAACAGGGTCCAGAGACATTGGACTATTTGGGGCATCTTGTGGAGATACCTAGACTATCTAGTGGTTTCTTGGATGATTATCCTTGTGGTTTTCTGACAAGAGACCACTAGGTGTAGGCCAACATTATTCTTAAGCCCAGTGAGCCTGGCAACCTTTTACTACTCATTATAAAGAGACCCTTAAAGGACTTCCTTCTACATCAGGGACCATCTTTCCCATCTCTGAACTTTTATCTCCTTCATTTCTTTTTTTTTTGTTTTCCTTTTTTGTTGTTGTTTGTTTTTCAATACAGGGTTTCCCTGTGCAGTGCTGGCTCTGGCTGTCCTGGAACTCACTCAGTAGGCCAGGCTGGCCTCGAACTCACAGAGATCCATCTACCTCTGCCTCCCCAGTGCTGGGGATTGAAGGCGTGTGCCACCACCACCTGGATTTAATTTCTATAATATTATATTTCCTCTTGCAGTGTGATGTGGCATATTGCTCATTCGCTTATGGAAAATATTTATGAAATGCCAACAATGCCATCCAAACACTGAGTGCTGCAGCTTTTTATCCTTGAAAAGGAAATGAATAAAACCTCAGGCGACAAACAAAACAGAACAACAATAACAGGTAGAGATAATAATATATGAGACGGATCCAACTATGGAGAACCTAGCAAGGGGTAAGGGAGGAAGCAGCAGGAGGAAAGGAGAAGAAAAGGGACACTAATTGGGACAGGAAGTCAGTAAGTGTCTTTCAAAAGAGGTGACATTAGTACTTGGATCCTGCCATCAAGAGACATGGTATTTGTAGGTGGGGGTGGGAGGGCCCCTAAGCAAGAAGGACCCATGTGGAACCCTGCTATGTGAGCTAGTTCTTTTCTTGGAAGTGTCAAGGGGATGGCCTGGGCAGGAGCAGAGTGAGCAGGAAGTGGCAGATGGTAAGGCCAAAGGACAAGCTGAGCCAGTGTGTAGGTTTTTATCTGCGGAGGGAGGTAGACTTACTGTAAGCAGACTGCATGGCTTTTCTGGGAAGCAGAAGGCTCTACGTCCGTATATGTATCTTGACGTCCCTAGTCCCTCCGTCAGCTATCTCAGTACGGGGACACACCACACACCACGAAGAGCTGCTGAATGTAATGGTACCCTCTGGTGGTTGGGGGGGGTCTATAGGAAAGGTGAGTTGGTGAGAAAACCTGGAAAAAGAAAATGGGTAGAGCCCCAGTTCATAGTGCTCCTTGTACTTGGCCTTACGTTTGGAAGCTTCTCTTCCGTAAAGATAAGAATCTTATCTACTGCAGTACGTGGTTTCCTTGAGTAACAGTGAATCATTTTCCACACTATAGACCAACTAGGAAATGTGACTGATGAATCTCATTCAAATATAGTTTATATTTGTAAGTGTTCATTGCCTGACGTGGGACCAGGTTACCTTGGCAACCACCCCTGCCTATTAATTATTAGCATCCTTCACTTGGGTTAGACGTGGTGGCATGCACTTGTGGTCCCAACTATTTGGGAGACTGAGGCAGGAGGATCAATTGAGCTTATATGTCCCCTGTTGGCCTGAATATCACAGTGAGATTTTTGTCTCAAATAAAATAAAACAAAAATCTTTCACTTAGGCCTGGCTCGTCCAGATTAGGAGTGGGAAGAAGCCATTATGTTTCATAGCAGAATAAATAAATTTAACAAATTTTACCATAAAGAAGGAAGTTTATCCCCTTAGAAGGAAGGTTAGCTGAGCTTTAAAAATACTCTGTCCTGGCACCTATGGGCATTGTATGAGTGCATTATAGATGTTTTCTTTATTCATTTTGCACCTGAGAGATGAACATACCTCTGCAGAAAGGACAGCTACCCATGACTAGCAGACTGTGGAGGAGGCGTTTCTTAGACTTCACTCACTCACAGATAGCCTTCCACCGTTAAGTTGACTTGAGGGCAGTGTGTGGCTTCATACTGTTCTGGCACGGGTCTGAGGACCTGCGAAAGTGTCTACTGTGTTGTGGGTCGGGGGTGACAGCAGAGCAGATTCAGTTTTTCATTATCTAGCATCTAAGTTGAGCTTTATCCAGAGACATATACCCATTCCATCCCGCGTGACTGGGGTGAAGCCTGGGGAGTGAAAAAATTTGGAAGGTAAGGATACACATTTGGACTTTGAAATACTAAGTGTCAGTCCAGTGGTGGACCTAAGTGACATAGTACTCACTTACATCTAGCATATCAATCACAGCAACATTAAAAACAAGCAAAAGCCCCCCCCCCCAATAAAAAAAACATCCAAACTGTCTTTCTTTTTGGCCCCTGGCTTGGTTTGTTAGGGAATAGGTCCCTTTTTTTCCCTTATCCAAACCTTACTCAAAGAATGTTGGATTCCTAAAGTCCCCTGATGCGAGAGGAAAAAAACCTGATCCCTCCCCCAAATAAGATGTTTTGTTGTTGTTGGAGGGAGGACAATGTCTTTTCCTTTGCCTTCAAGGGACATTGCACCCATCACCGGCCAGGGAATATTTGCTTCAGTAGAGCACAATCAACCTGGCATTCTGACCAGACTCCAAGGCGTGAGCCTAAGCCATCACAGTGTCATCATAACCCAAAGCTCAGAACACCCCAACCTCCTCCCGGGCTCCATTCTCCAGAGTCCATGGCATTTGCTTGTGAGGCGGGCAAAGGAATTTGTTATTGAGTTCCGCTACATCAGGATTAGTATCTTAATAGCTATTTTCGTTAGATAATGCAGTAAAAGTCTTAGTTCAAGCCACAGACAAACGTAGGTCAGAAATTACTTATAAATTTCAAACTAAACAAGACAGCATAGCTGGGCCTATTTCTACCTGCACAGAACAGAAATGGAACATACCTACTGCTGGGATTATTTTGAAAATTAAGTGAGATCATGTTTCTAGAATACCAGCTTTTAAACTGGACACATAATAAAAATCCTCTGAGCTACAAGTGACATCGGAGTCTGCATTTGATTGAGCTGGTCTGGGGCTCCAGCTGGTATCAGGAAGTTTACATGGTCTCTGGGTGCCCGGAAGATGCAGCCCCGGGGAAAGCCAGTCATCCCCATTGTGTGGACCATCAGAAAGCCACTTGGAGGGCTTGGCAGAGAGGTGGACATTTAAGGTTTCCAATAATTTGGAGAATTACCTCTGCTCTGTATATTTAGAAAGGCATTTTCTCGGCTGTTTCGGATGACTTGTGGGGGCAGTCTTTGTTCACCAGGTATTAGTCAGCAACGTTCCATGGCCCCTGTTGTCAGAACTATTGAATGCCCTGAAGTTCAGTAATGGGATTTGACCTCCGTGATTGACAAATTACAGGTCTAGAGGCACAGAGTGGGTGACCAGGATTTAGCTATCTTTGAATTCTCAACCTATAGTTATTGCCTGGCACTGAGCTATTCTATCCTATTTAATAATAAAAAATGTTTTAAGTCCTTAGTCCAGGTTAATTTGATTCAAAATGAATTCTCTCTATTTTCCTGGTCCCTGAGTCCCTCAGATTGGATTAATTATGCCTGAAGTGTGTCTGTCCTTCTGGGCTACTCAGGCAATCACCCTCCGATTACTAACAGACTAACTAGAGACTTTCAGCCAAGCGGGATTGATTCTTCAGACTGATTATAAGTGGGTGGAATGAAGCAATTGCCCGCTTCAATTCAATGTATTTTTTCCCTCATACTTTTCAGTCCTTGAGCAGTCAAAGCTGTCTTTGGTGACTGGGCTCCTTTTCAGTTTAGCAAGGGAGTGGCTACTATTTTGATCCTTAAGCTTTTGTGGGAGTTGGTGGAAATTCCAACTGTCTCCAGCAGGATTAACCTTTGCACCACGAGGGATGGGAGTGCCTCTGTTTACATGTATAAACACGCAAGGTGGAAGTCCCATTTCTACCACCAACCCCAAGAAACCATGTCATGAGAATTTGAACTAGATGTTACTGGAGAATGTTATGCCCAAATCTGCGAAGTTCCCCCCAAAACCAACAAGGAGACCCAGTCATGTATGTAAAAGCAAAGAGCCTTTATTTTATGCAAGTTTGCAAACTCCATCTCTCCGCATGTCCAATGTATTGGAATAAACAGAGAGCCCCGAGCTCAATTAGAGTTGGGTTTTTAGAGTAGTAAAGGTGGGGGTGAGGGGTTTCTGAGGTTCAGGACCCCTGATTGGCTGACACTTGTCTAGGGGTGTCCTGGTGAGTGTGTTTTGGCAGGTGGTCCTATCTGCAGTGGTTGGAATGTTAGGCATTTCCTTTGGATGGCCTGTTTTTGGGTGGTGCTCGGGTAATCTTAGTTTGTGGTTCTTCCTGCAACCAGGTATTGCTTCAGGGTAAACTACTCAGACTCAGGCCTCTATTAACTTTATCGATGACTGAGTCCTACTCTGGCAGGTGATAATGGTTGGAAGTAAAGAACTTCCTTTGGGTGATCTGTTCATATTTAGCTTATCATGGCTGGCTCCTACAGAGAACAGCAAAATTCTTAACAAGATAACTTCTGTTCTTAATCCAAAGCAAATCTAACATTCTGTGTATAAATAGGTGAGTCGCTCATCACAAGCTTGAGCGATGTGAGCCAGCTGAACAAAAGGGCCCCATGACAAGGTGTTTGCCTTTTTTATGCAAATGTCAAATAAATATTCATGGAACTTTATTTTAGGTTAGGGAGAGAAATTTTAAATGGCAAAACTATTTAAGTTTGATTTCACATGGGCACAAATATCTTAAATCCTCTTGGGAACAAGAAAAGGGTATAATTATACAGTTTGGCAAGTGCAGGTGTAGGTGTGTGTGCTCGTACCTACACACACACACACCCATTCCCACAGAGACTCAGATACAGGATCAAAATCAATTCTCCCTGAGTGAGGGGCCTGATGGCTTGGAAGGACACGCACACAGGAATCTTCTAGTTTTCCCAGGATTACCCAGGGCCAATCATTTCTAAATGGCAGTTGGGCTGAGGTTACCCAGCAAAGCTAGTAACTGATCTTATTTTCTTCCAGCTATCAGTAGCATACATAGCTTTCTCACTATCCCTTTTTAGTATGAAAAAATATCAAATAGTCAAAGTCAGGAAAATACTCCAAGGTACCCCTGTGTGCCATTATCCAGCTGCAGCAATCACCGCCTCATGGCGTGGTTGGGTTCATCCATAATAAACCAACTCCATTCCCAGATTTGTTCAAAGTAAGTCCCATATATAATATCATTTCATCAACGTTTCCTTTTGCGGGGAGGGACACGCAGGGTCTCCTATATCTCAGGCTGGTTTCAAACTCACTACGTAGCTGGGGATGATCTTGAATTCCCGTCTTTCCTGTTTCCACCTCCTAAATGTTATAATTACAAGCATGTACCACCATGTTTTGTTTTGTGTTTTTAATGATGGAGATCGGATCCAGGGTTTCATGAATGCAAGTATTCTACCAGCTGACATACATCCCCAGTCCCAAGTGTTTAGTTTTCAAACCAGAACTAAAATAACCAATCCTGTATAAATCGAAATTATTAATCATCCCCTGTGTAGTCATACACTGTTGGACCCACCCAATTCTATAACTAGGAGAACCTGAATAAATTGCTTGGTATATTGGTAGTTGGTAACTGAATTCTTTAGTCTAAATTGTGTGTGAACCACATACAACTGCTGTTCATAAATTCTTCTGAACATAGAGTAGCAAAACTAGGAACCAGTTTTGCATTAGAAAATGCTGGATGCTGACCTGAATCTGAGCTCCCCTTCCAAGAGTTGTGTCTCTGTCTGTAGATTTACGAGCATTCCAGGGCTCTGTTGTCTCACAAAACATGTCCAGACATTGATGTAGTGCCTGCACATGTTTGTCCGTTGCTTGTGGTGGTTGTTTGCAGAATGTGAAAATTGTTATCTAAATGCTTTGGGGTAAGTCAGTGGGAGGACCATTAGGGTAAGTAAATGCTGGCCATTTACTATCTTAGGTAATATTTCTCCATGGAAAATAGCATTTGATTTTCACATCTTATAAAGAAAGGCTTTTAAATATAGCTCACGTCTTGAATTGCACTTCCAAATGATGATTTGATTGTGCCTTTAAAAATCTTTTCATGTTGCTCCAATCATTTTAGAGTTATTTAGTCATTTCTGGTGATTTAATTAAAATATAATTAATGTAGGAAAAAAATAATTCTCATTAATTTGGACAAACTAAGGAAGCTGGTTTGAATTTTAAATATGTTTGAGGAAATACTTTAAATATTTTAAAACCATTTTCAGCTACATACACTGAAACCAATAATGAAGTATTTGTACATAAAGAAGGATGAACAGAAGCACATTCTGTGTAGCTCCTGCCTGCAGTGGAGCAGCTGGGAGGACTTTATTTCCATGTTTGAGAGTCAGATGAAATACTTGTCCGAGTCTGATTTGTGCTATGACTTGTCATGGACCTTTTCTTGCTATGTATGCAAAGGTGAGAATTATTGATACTCCAGAATTTAAAATTCTGAGTAAGTAGCATGAAAACTAAACTTTTAAAAAAATGCCTATTTCCACAATAGAGAGTAACTGGTGTAGGACACACATTGTCTAGATGCTTGGGGCTCATGTGCTTTTAAGCACAGAGGGAATATTTCCTTTAATGCCTATGAAATTCTTTCCAAAATAGCCCAAATACTCTGCTGTGGGTTTGTGTGTGTGTGTGTGTGTGTGTGTGTGTGTGTGTGTTGTTGTTGTTGTTGTTGTTGTTCTTGTTCTTCTTCTTTGGTTTTCTGAGACAAGATTTCTGTGTGTAGTTCTGACCGCCCTGGAACTTGCTCTGTAGGCTGGTGTGAACTCACAGAGATCTGTCTCTGCCTCCCCAATGCTGCGATTAAAGATGTGTGCCACCACCTGGCACTCCACTGTATTTTAAGTAAGAGATTCAGAACAAACTCTTTGAACAAAAAATATCAATTATTTCACATGTTTAGAGGACTTTCAAGGAGTTTGGAGTACTTTTTATCAGCTCAAAATCAAGTCAGAGAGAGAGAAAGAGAGAGTTCATGTGTGTGTGTTCATATGTGTTCCTATGTATGTGTTCCTGCACATTCCTCAGTTCTCAGACTTTCACAGTTAATGTGGTCACTGTGTCCACCTGAAAGTAGCCAATGCATTCCACAGGCTCCAGACTTTAACTTGATAAATCTACAGACTTATGTCTCTTGGGAAATCAGATAATCTCATTATTATAAAAACATTTGCTGTAAAAATCGATGTGGCTGTGGGTGGGGCTTCGTGAGCTCCATTGAGAATGAGGTCAGATGCTAGCAGAAGTCTTGGGTACTTCTAGCTGGAAGGTTGGGTGGCCGTCCCTGCTTGCTCCTTTGGCCACTCCTACGGATCCTGCCTGGGTCAGGGCAAAGCAGCAGGGTTCTGAGCTGGCATGGTGCTCTTCTAGTCTTCTGTCTGGCTACTCCTCTTCAGACCGAGAGAAAGGATGCTGATTAGGACTCTACATTTATCACACAAATTAGAGAGGACCTGTATTAGAACGTGAAAGTGATGGCTAGACATCCAGAGCCCCTATAATAAAACTAATTCATTGCTAATCAAATCAAGTATTTTAAATATCTTATCATTGAAAAACCTATTAGCATCATAATTATAAGAGTAACGGTAAATTTATTTTAAATTTTTTATCTTTGCCAGGAAAATCAATGGAGCTACTAAAAGGCGAGTCCCGTCTAATTTGAACACCGTTTTGGAAGCCATATATGTATACTTATGTCTTTATTACATCTATGATCCGCTGTCTTTATTACCTCTGCATTTTCAATAGTATTGCCTAAGTGTACCCAGAGGAAATCCCTGCCCCATAGTCATGTAGGTAGAACAACGCCTGCCATCTCTCTAAATTGTTCATATCCTAATCTCTGGGACCCGTGACAATGAACTATAGGTGACAAGAGAGAAGATGAGATGTGGCGGGGACCCTATAGGAGGGAGGTGTCCTGGATGACCTGCACAGGTTCAAGTAATCACAAGGAGCCTTGTGAGAGGAGGCAGGAAGAGCAGCATCAGGTTCGAAGGCAGGGAAGAGCAAAGAGATGCTGTGGAGTGCCAGGACCACAGGACATGGGCCTTCTGCAATCAGCGGGAAACCTATTGTGAGTTCTTCCTTTTAGCCTTCAGAGGAAAGCAACCCACTGACTTTAGCTCAGTGGAACTGATCCCCGACTTTGGATCTCAGTAACTGTAAGATAGTACATTTGTGTGTGTGTGTACCTTTCACGTTTTATTTACTGTGTGTATATGTATGTATGCACGCCACTGTACCCAATCAGAAGTCAGAGGACAACTTGTGTTAGAAGGTTATTTCTTCCCAACATGTAGGGTTGAACTCAGCTTGTCTGGTTTGTAGCTGATTTTTAAATTATTTGGTCCTTGGTAGTCTGCCACCTACCTCCCAAAAAATACACAGAGTCTTATTCTTACTTATGAATCCCTGGCCTTAGTTTGTCTTGTTTCTAGCCAGCTTTTCTTAAGTTATACTGTCTACCTTTCATCTCTGGGCTTTTTCCTTTCTCTATTTCTGTATATCTTTTCTTTCCTTCTTATTCCGTGTCTGGCTGTGCGACTGTATGACTGGCCCCTGAAGTTCTCCTCTCCTCCTTGCCTCTCTCCTCCCCTCTTCTCTTTTCTTTTTCTTTTATTTATTCTCTCTGCCTATCCCTCTTCTGCCTTGCTATTGGCCATTCAGCTCTTTATTAGACCAATCAGGTGTTTTAGGTAGGGAAAGTAATACAGTTTCACAGAGCTAAACAATTGCAACATAAAAGAATGCAACACATCTCTGCATCATTAAACAAATATTTCATAGATTAAAAGAATATAACACATCATTGGCTAGTATTCCAACACTGGTTGGTGATAGTTGCTTATATCTGTGGAGCCATTCCCCCAGCCTGAATTTCGTATTGTTTTTAATGTCATTGAAATCCCCCAATTTCAATCGGCAAGGAAGGTACTTGCGACCTCCTGCTTCATGTGCATTAGAATGAATTAAACACAAAAGTAAGATAGTCAGTGCAGCTTTTTCCTACCATTATCCTGTTTGTTCTTAGGCACAACAGTAGACACAAACTTTCTTTGTCTTTTTCAATTTCCAAATGAATTCTTAGTTTAGAATGAATCAACCTAAAAGAAGAAATTGTTCTTAAGCTTTAAAAACCCTCTGTGGATAAAAGCTGGCTTTTCACCCCAGTGAGCTCCAAGAGACAGGGCTTCCACTGTTTACTGCTGGACTTTTTGTCCCTCCCCACCAGCAAGCCTGTATTGGCGTGAGTCATCCTTGTCCTGAAATATGCAGCAGCGTGGTCGCCTCATGGAGAGATGATTGCCCACGCCATTGCTGCTCTGCAATACAGTGATTAAGGGCTGATTAAGAGCTGGCCTTGCTACTGTGCACTAAGAAGCCCTGCAGGAAATTGAACTAGAAATTTGGAACAAAAAGGCCAGGACTGCATTTGTAACTATTGGAAGTAGGTCACGGTTCTGTATTGTCTTAGTACTAAGGCAAGATTTCTGTCCCTCGATTTGTACTTTCCTTTGTACACGTTTATGTCTCTGTTATCAACGTACTGTGTCACAAGTGATTTTGAATATAGAGAAAATTAGGAAAACAAAGCATAGATCTGTCTTTAAGGGTCAGGGTTTGCTGTCTTTTCTTGCAGTTTTTCTTCCTTTTACAAGTAGTTGTTTGGTTTTAAGCGCACTTTCTGTTCATGTTTAGATAGATCCACATCTGTCTTTTCTCACTCTATATCTGTGTCTCTGTCTGTCTGTCTGTCTCTCTCTGGATGTCAGGATGGAACATGAGGTTCTGTGCACATTGGCAGACACTCTACCCTTCAGCTCCATTCCAAGCCTGGGTTTGTGGCTTTCATTTTAAACTTCACAAATGTGCAGTGACCCTGAAGCAGAGACAATGTGAGATTTCAAAACATCTGCACATACGGATCTGAGTTTGTGCCAGGATTCTTTGTAACCCACAGAAGCCGTTTGTCTACCTTACACATGAAGCTTCTACACTCGAGGAAAGTAAAAAAACTCTGGATCATGAATAGGGGGATGAAAGTTTGGAGGGCCACAGGCAATAGCCAGGATGGCTCTCGGTATGAAAGCAGCATGGGCCCAGCCCTTTTCTCTTGGCCCTGTTTGCTAGAGTGGATATATGCGGTTTCCACAAGATAATCACTGTATTCCAGATTGGCGTCTTGAGGGAAAATGTCTTGTTGGACCAGCCTGGATTTGTGACCGATTTCTGGGAAAGGAGGACAGGATACTATAAAGCAAACATCTGTGAAAAGACAGAGAGGATACTAGTTAATGCTGCACAAAAATTTACCGGGGTAACAATTAGTATCCAATCGCTCACTGCTGTTGGCTCAGTTGACATGAGAGCAGAATGAGACAAGATGGCTTCCATTGCATGGGCACACTCTTTGGTCAAAATTATATATATTGGTTTGTCGAGGCAGGGTTTCTCTGTAGCTTGGAACCTGTCCTGGAACTAGTTCTTGTAGACCAGGCTGGCCTCGAACTCACAGAGATCTGCCTGCCTCTACCTCCTGAGTGCTGGGATTAAAGACATGCACCATCATCGCCTGGCTTCAAAATAATATTTTAAGTCACTACCATTTGGATAGAGGCATATTCCTTTGCTTTGTTTTAGACAAAGCTGACCGAATTCCAAATTACATTACCATTTTAAAAATCAATGTGTTGTCTTTCAGTCCATTCTAATAGGAAAATTAGTTTTTCTGCAGCCACAGTGGCTGTTTTGAAGATATAAAGAGAGTGGTGGTGGTGGGTGCTTCATGTAGACAGTTTCCTGGGCATGTTGCTAGGTCTCTGGTATGTATCTATTCCAGTAGCAGCCCTTGTTTCTCAGGCTTTCCAATGGGCTTCCTTACCCTCCCTGCCTCTGCAGTCCAGACTTTTCATGAGATAAGTGTAATTTCGTCATATTGGGTGGTGGAGAGCTGCGTAAGAGCATGGTAGGATTTGGCTGGGTGTGGTATCCTTAATTCTCATTTGACATGTATGTCTTGGGTACTTTTTATACCCAAGGCTTGTTAAAACCTTTTGGATGTAGCGGTAACAAACAGACAGGGTCCCTTAAAATGATCACTCTGTCAAGGAGAAAAATGATTTCGAGAAACAATTATCCTAAACAATGAAGAGTAGCAGGCTTGAAGATGCTCAGGGCACTTAGAGAAACACCTCGTGGAGACCTAACCTGATCTAGGGTAGAGGGGTGTGGGATTGAACCCAAATATGAAGGAGGAATGTGGGAGCTGAGACCTTGATGAGGCACCTATTGGGAAAGAGCGACAGAACTGAAGAAATAAATGATGAGATAATGGATAACAACTGGGCACACAGAGCCATACAGGGTGGAAGCTAGTACATCCAAAATACGTCGGGCATCTGGCATGGTGAGACAGAGGAGACTGATCTGAAGAGATAACAGGGATCAGGTTATCAATGTCTGGCCATGCTAAGGTATTTGGCTTATTTTAGGGACCCCAAGGAGCTGCTGCTTACGTAGGCAGAGTTGCTGGCCAGAGTCGATTGCTCCTCTTTTACCTTGCTTCCATGTGGTGGGAGACCTGGAAGAAGAAAACTGTCAACAGTGTGGAATTCACCACATCTCAGAACATCTCCGCCTCCATCAAAGCCAGAAAACAAAACAGACTCTGGGAACAATGAATCTCCTCCTGAGATGTTGAAGCAAAGAATACCTGAGATCCTAAGGAGGAAGCCAGTACTGGATAACAGCATCTCTTGTGCCCCATCATGGAGAGGATGGTGGCCAATCACCTGCTCAGGGGTGGAGTAAAGAGAAAGCTCCCAGCTCATCTCAGTCCAAACTTCTCATTTTGCTGATCTTTGGGCTAATGGGAGGCTTCACCTGAAGTCACCCAGCCCTTCCGGGGAGGGTCAAACATGACTCCCAGAGTCCCAATCACCTGCTAACAGAAATCACATCTGTTACAGGCCTGCATGTTGAACGTCTTGGTCCTGGTGAACCCCCTCACTGCGAAGCTAGCCAGTGATCATTTCAAAGAGCAGGCTGGGCATTAGAGTGGTGTGGCTGGCTGCTACCACAAACCTGCCCATAACTCTGGCTCCCCTTGTCCTCTGTGGAAGTGGGGCAGGGGGAGCAGAACAGAGGCTGTGGCTGAGGGGCCTTCTTCCTTCCTTGTGCTGGCCCTCATGTTGAATATGTCCCAGAGCCTTGCTGAAATGCTCTGTGTTTACCCAAACGTGGCTCTCAGAACTTCCTCAAATGTCAAGGATCAGGAGTCTAAACAGGAGGGAAAAGCAAGTTATCATGAAAACAATCAGGAAGAGGCTCCTCCCATGAGGATAAGGCAGTATAAGTGTCTGCATCCAGCAGAGCTGACAGTGACTGACTGAATTTTCTTTGATGAAATTCCTTTCATATTTTTGTCGATTTTCCTATCATTTTCTCAATCTGTAAAAATCTTATATGCAAAACTGTGTCACATCTTATTAATTGATTTAAATATATGAGTTGTATTTGATATACTTTACTATGCTCTTTGTCTTTAAATTTTATAATGGGTTTGGCTATACCTAAATGTCTTATGTATCATGTGACTTTGCTCATTGTTTTAAAGCTCAGACAGTCCTCTCCACGTCAGCCTTTTGGTGGATAGATCCTCATGGACATTTTTTCCCCTGATTTTCTTAGAAGTGTAAGAGGGCTTTTGTTGTCTTTTACTTACTCTTTCATCTACACTAAACTCAGTTGGGAGAGACAGGAAACTTGGATTTGAGTTTAAAAGCTTTACCTGAAGGTCCTGAGGTAGCTAAATGCTGCATGGTCTTCTTGTTTAAGACATTATTCCAGGCACTGAACGAGACACAGATCAAGACCCCTGAACTTGATAGGCAGGGCTAAAGTTTGACAGACATTTCCCTTGGTTCGCCACACCAGACAGCTATCCACAAGGTACGCTATCTCAAGTAAGACTTCTCACTGGCTTTTCATTGAAACCATAAATTGCTGAGACCCAAGAAAACTATACAAGATGGCTCCTAAAGTCCTTTCTAGCCCTTGCTCTGCTGCTACAGGCCAGCAGCTGTAGCTGTCTTCCCAACAGGAAAGTGGCACCTCACAGAGTGGAGTGCAACCTGCAGGCCCAGGCAGGGTGGCAATCACGTGCACTCTGCATGATATACAAAGTTCTGCTAGCTTGGTACCAGCCCGTCCAGTGACATCTGTCACGCAGGGATTAAATGCCTCAGTAACAAAAGATAACATTATCAGCTGTCAGCTGTTTCAGTGATAAAGAGGATGTGTATCCACAGCAGTGAAAATGAGATTTGTTGAGATGAACTAAAACAAACGATCCTTTCACTGCTATTAATTCTGCCGTGGTTTTCATAATTACCTTTGTGTGTGCAGTATTTACAAAACAGGCGTTTAACACCCTTCCAGTAAAAGATAGAACACTGTCTCATGCTGTTACTGTGTGTTCCTATTAATAATGACAATTTTAAAAATTAAGGGAGCAATTATTCTTTTAATACAGAGCATACGCCAATATTACAGTAATACCCACGGGGCTGTAATCATCGTCGGCTTTGGTTGCACTATGACATAACTTAATACACAGTGGTGGGGTAAGAGAGGGTTGGCTGTCACCTGCATGCTCAGTCTGTAATATACGGACCCCTCCCCCCAATCCTACAGCAAGGAGTGATTGAACACACAGCACCCTGTTACTGCCGTGACTCCTTCTTGCCCATTCCTTTCACCTTCAAGCTGGCTTTTAAAAGTGTTCACAAGTGCCCAGACTGGGAATGTTAGACTGGCTTTGTGCACCTATAGGGTTTGTCTTAAACAATTTCTTTCTTGTGGCTGTGTTTCTTTTGGGAGCAATTCGAGTTTTTACAGAGTACCCTTAAATACAAACTGCTAGGTGTGTAGTACATCCTAGAGAGTGGGTTTTGGTAAATAGCAGGGACTCCCAAGTACATGACCTCGGTGTGTCTGTTCATCTATCTGTCTGTCTGTCTGTCTATCTATGTGTTCATGATAGGAAAACAAAGATAGAAATATGTGTGTGCTTGCTGGCCTCTTTTTGTTTGTTTATTTTACTATACGAAGAATCTGGTTTAGGAGAAACAGATTTGTGACTGCTAATGCTACCCCTAGGTGTAAACATTTCATCGGAAAATTTAATGACAGATGGCTTACAGCAATATATACACCTCAGTTTCAATTAATTGGAAAAATGGATGCAATATTGATTCGAATTGCTGTTTCAGAGCACAGCTTAGCTCAGTATTCAAAACTGCCATGGCGTGGGACCAGCGAGAAAAGGTGCCAAACATGATGCCTTGAGTTTGAGCCCCAAGACCCACATGGTAGAAGGAGAAAACTGACTTACAAAATCTGTTCTCTGACCTCCACATGTGCACTATGGCACACCTCACACACATACACACATATGATAAATGAACAAACTGTAATAATTTTAAAAAGATTATTATAAAATTATCTTCAAAGCAGCAACTAAAGCATTAAGGTGGCAAATTCTGAGACTTGCAAAAAAGAGTGTGACACAGGACAATACCTGGAGTGCAATGAAAGGAAACCTGAAAATCAGAGCGCACCAAAGGCTATAAAAATCCAGACTCTGTGAAATGCTGCAGTTGTAACATCTGCTTGATATCAACAGTGCCACTGCAGCAGCAAGGGCAGATGTGACGCTGCCTTGGGCCTAGCGCCATTCTAGCTTTGTAGCTCATCCAGTCCTTACTGAAATTCTTTAAACCTTCATGGCTTTAGAAAAAGAACGGTTTAAGGACCAGGGAAGTAACTTTCCTTGCAAGTATGAGGACCAAGTTCGAATCCTACAGCAGTAGTCACGACCCCTTTGGCAGCCTCTGTCTCCCAAAATGCTAACATTATAATTCATAAAAGTATAAAAGTAGCAAAATTATGGTTATGAAGAAGCAATGAAAATGATTATATGTTGGGGGTCATGACCACATGAGGAACTAGGTTAAAGGGTTGCAGCATCAGGAAGGTTGACATATTTAAAAGCATCTTAAAAAGTTGGATATGGAAGCACCATGCTAACCTTCTCGTCAACTTCCAAGTCCATGAGAGATTTGTCTTAAAATATGGTGGCTGGAGCCTGGGGCATGACAGCTGAGGTTGTCCTCTGATCTCTCTCTCTCTCTCTCTCTCTCTCTCACACACACACACACACACACACACACCCCATGTGCTCATTCACACCCACACCACTCACACACTACACAATACTCACACCCATAACACACTACAAGCACATACATACACACTCACACATACACGACATACAACCCCACACATCCATCCATCCATATATCATACACACACTCATTCACACACACCTCAGACACACACACCACATACAACATACAGTACCACACACACCCACACCCAAACCACATACATCCATACACCACACTCACACTCATTCACACACACACACCTCAGACACACACACTACATACAACACACAATACCACACACACCCATACCCACACCACATACAACCCCACACATCCATACACCACATACACACTCATTCACACACACATACCTCAGACACACACACACATACCACAACCACACACACCACACACACACTCATTCACACACACACACACACCACAGACACACACTACATACAACACACAAATACCACACACACACATACACACTCACACACCAATGCACACTCACACACCACACATACACCATTTAAATGGCCTACCTCAGCTTCCAAGCATGCCCTACACTTTTTTAATAAGTTGAAGCCACTGGTCACAGTCATGGCAAACCCCCTTCCCTGCCCTAACAGTCTTTAATGGCGACTTGACCTGACCCTTACTGTACCCCAAGGGATTTGAAGTACTTCATGAGAGAACTCACATATTGCCAGAGCCTCTGATTGGTTAAATTATCAGAGGTCTCCTCACTCAGCATAGGCACAACACACTGGCTAGGGATTGCTTGTGGGCAAGCGTTTACGCTGAGCTGTTTCAAAGCCCGCAGCCACTCCATGATGAGGGACAATGATTGACGAAAGCTAGAAAACCAGACTCCTCTTTGAACATTCTTCTTACGTCAGTTCTTGACATTTCTTTACACTGTTTTGGTAACCGACTAAACAGCCCCACCATGTAAGTTTTATTAAAGTATTAGAAGAGCCTGCTTAGTCTTAAATAATATTTGAAACTTTGAGTTTGGGTCTCCAGACTTTCTTCTCTGCCTACACCATGTTGTTCATTGGGGAAAGTAAAACTGATGTGGCCAAATATCAGACCCACCCGCTTCCAAGTCCTTTCCTTCTGAGACCCTGACCACTACCCTAGGACTTAGGTGGGGGGGGCACATGACTAGTTCTACACGCTGGCCGGGAGTGAAAGCGCAGTTGAGGCCAAAGCATTTAGGCACTGGCAGGACAGCCTCTAGACCTCTTTCTTTTTGCCCTGGTGGTTGCAGAGAAGGCCTCAAGGTGAGGGTGGACTCAGAAAGTGAATAGCTATGTTGCTGTGCAGTAATTAAAAGTGTGCAGACATTGCAAAAAACATTGTAGAAACTAGAAATCCTCGTTGCATGAGTCGCTAGAGTTGTGGGCTCTTTCTTGCTGCAGCTTAACTTATGCTTATTAATTCACAGACTCCTTATAAGACCCTTCGACACCACAAGGCACTTAGAGCAATTTAAGCTCACTCTTCATCTTCCAATTCACTCGACCCTTTAATGGCTAGCAGGTGGATGTATCTGAGGAGGTTGGACCACATCTGGCTAATAAACTGTATCACATCAACTTGTGTCTTTTCATACATATGTCATTATACTGTGGTTCTTTGGTTGACCTTTAGTACTTTAGCATGAGTTTAGTGAACTGCAGTTGATGCAGAAATGAATGTTTTTGTTTATATTCTTATGCAATGCTACAGATTGGAGCCAGGGCATTGTATATATTAAGTAAATGCTCTGTCATGGAATTTCAGGCTAAGCCCCCAGTTTAGGATTCACTGTGCAATTAACAGTGACCTTAAATCTGCTTTGAATCGAAGGCTGACCTTGAATTTTCAATACTAATATTCCAGCACCTACACACAGATATTAGAGGGTTTACAGGTATGTACGACCATCAAAGGCACAATCTGCACCAATGAAATAATCATAATTAAGATTATAATAATATCCATCATTCCCGAGTTCCCCTGAGCCCCCTTTCAGTCTCCCATTTTCACATGACTGCACCCCCATCCCAGCCATAACGTGATTTCTATTGCCATACATTTCCAAGAATTCTTCATGTGGAGAGTTATACCCTTTTCGTTCTCTTCCTGTCTGGCTTCTTTCACTCAGTATAATTATTTGGGGACTCATTCCACACACTGCATAGATCATTAATTTGTTCCTTTCCTCTTCTGAGTAGTTTCCCATAAGATGGATGAACCACAATTTATTGCTTACTTGTTGATAAATATTTGAACAATTTCCAATCCTTTACTCTTAAAAACCCAGCAGCTGTGACATTCACATGTATGAACACACTTCTTTATTTCTTTTCAACAGAAAACAATTTGATTACGTGGTGTGAGAATGTTTTATCTCTTAAGAAACCACCAAATCATTTCCCAAAGTGCTTGTCCCATTCCGCATCCCTGCCAACAGTGTCTGAGTGTGGTACTTGCTCTCCGTCCTTGCAACACCTGCTATGATCTTTAACTTGGATCAAGTGATTACAGCATCACCCGAGTACCCTGCTTTGTTCCCAAATTCGTCAGCTTGAGTTCTTGAGACTTCTTGTAATCATCTTTTAACTGGCACTCCTCCTTCAGAGAAATGGAGATTGCCAGGTAAGAACTCCGTGAACTTCCTCCCACCACCTATAAACTTAGATTTCTCAGTGCCAATTACTCCCGCCTTGCCTCCTGGCAGAACAGAGAAGCTGTGTCCCCACTGACTCCCTGCGCTGTGTCTCGGAGCCCATCCTTTCTCATCAAGACTTGTCTGTCAAGTATCTTTCCTGCTTCCTTGTCTTTTTCAATTACATAGCTGCCTCCTCAGTAGAATAATGTATTCAATTCTTGGCCTTCAGAGAGAGAGAGATTAGCACGTGGCATGTTCCCCCTCACTGCACCCAGTCTCGCACCCTCTTTTGCTGCCCTTGAAGCTGCTCTCCCTCAGTTTCCCTGTGAAACACCATGTTTTTTTTTTTTAACTTACCTTCTGCCACACCTTACCCTGGGCTTGCTTGTTTTCTCAGCAGTCCATCCACACATTGGTACTTGCTCCTTAAGCATCTTTTCAAGTTCTCAGCTCTGCGTCTCTCCTTGGTTGTGCGTCTTCATTTGACTGCCACGTTTCTGTCTCAGATTGTAGCCTCCTTGGCACTGCTCTCAAAGATTCTGTCTGTTACTTAGATGGCAAAGGCTCTGCAGAAAGGACTAAGGGCCCTTGGGTGGAAACAGTATTGGCAGTTTCCTAGCCAGGACTTACGTAATCACAAGTGTTTTCATAAGACAAACACACAAGAGATTTGGCAGTGCGGCCACTGTGAGGCAGGAGCCACAAGCCAAGGAATGCTTCCCCAAGTACTAGAAAAGACCAGGGAACAGTCTTCCTGCAGAACTGCTACTGGGAACAAAGCTTGCTGCTATCCTGATTTTTGACCCTGTGAAGTTAGTTTCTAGCTTCCAGTTTCTATCACTATAAAACGTGTGTTATTCCATGCACAGCACCAAGTCTGATATTATTTGCTACATCAGCGATAGGAAATGAATATGCATGCCAAGTGGAGCCTGGTGCTGGGCTTCAAGCTTTAGAGGGTCCTGCTTGTCTCCAAGCCTGTGTGCCTTCTTTTAGGGTCGAATCTATGTCCTCACTTCTAGGCTAGGCACCAGGTACCTACGACCAGAAAATCCTTTCTTTCTGGGCCATGGACCTCGTCTCCATGTTTATTCCCGAGAGACAGACTATGGCCTTGCGGGCACACACTTCCCCCTAAGGAGCAGTCAAGGAAGCACTTCTGGACAGAGACCACCAGATATGCTAGGTGCAGTGGGAGCACTAACAGGAAGCTACTGACATGATCCAGACAACAGGAGACGCTAGCCCTCTGGAAGTGTCTGAGGCTCGATTCTCTATGTATTTGAAGTTAAAGAGAAGACAATGGCATTTGGTGGCACAGTGGACATGCAGCATGAAAGAAATAAAAAGTTACGTGATTTCTAAGGTTTTTGTTCCTCACAACTATGAAAATGACATTGCCATTAACATTGTAAAGAAGAGATAGAGGATGAAATTCTGAGAGTAAAAATTCGTAGCTCAATTTAAAATCTGTTGAAGGTAGGACACTCATTAGATAATAAAGTGGATGGCTTTCTCAAAGACCCTATGTTTTTCTGACTAGATAGGGTCTTATAATAGGGAATTCTTAATTAGCTTTTGATAGGTCAAATGAATATGTGACATTTCTGTGTGGAAATGTTTCGAGATCTGCCCACAGCCTTCTCCCATTACATCATAGGCTGGCTAATGTCAAACCTATTGACATCACACAGACTGGACCACTATGTAAGTCAGCGTCATTAACAAATGGCTTGCTTAGCATCTTCCTGCTGTCAGTTCCCCCAGACCTTGAGCAGGCCAAGGATGGATATTAAATAGTCACTAACATATAAGTAGCCTGAAGTCAGATCCACCGTCTGTAGTAACGTCTGTGTCTTAATGTGCTTATTTCAGGAAGTTTTTCCTTATGGTTATAAAATTTACCATACTGTTAATTCTTTGTTCTGTCTATGGAGTTGAATTCTTTTCTCTCTCCCATTTAGGGGATGCTGACAACCAGCTCTTGTGTTTTACTGTACTCCAACACATTCCTGACGTGAATGGGTAGAGGGACTTCAAACCATGTGTGATGAGGCTGAAGAGTCCATGAAGGTCAGTTCTTTAGAAAATTTTAATTTAATGAGTGAACAGTAACACTAATCTCTCCATATCTAAATTTATGGGCACTGTAAACATTTACATGCATAAAGCACAGAGCTGTGTTACAGCCTTGAAAAGGTCAGCGTGCTGCTGGAAGTGGCTGGCTCGAGGCAGCATCGCTAGTGAATTTTCTCCTGAACCTTCCACAGCTGGGCTTCTTTCTCCTCTTCCTCTTCTGAGATGCCCTTTGTGGGGCTCAACAGCGGTGCAGACATTATAAAACCTCAAGTCATCTCTTAAGTCTCTGCATTACTCATTCTCTCAAACTCCTTCCTTGGTTTCCCTCTTTCTCTGGGAGACTCCACTTCTTGCCCATCTCCCCACTTCTCTCTTCTCCTGCTTGATCTGTCCCATCTTTTGGTGTGTAAACACTCCAGAGGGCTCCGTCCTGGGCCCTCTTCTCTGTCCAACAGTGTTATATAGCGATGTCTTCCATATAAGCTTTCTATCTTGGAGGGCAGGACCTTATGACTCAGCCAAGAAGTTCCTGAAATCTTGAAGATTCATAAGATCCCTCTATCCCCAGGTGTGAGTAGAAAAGACTCCTGGAGCAAGAAGCCTTTCCTGGCCTGTTGATCAGCCTGCATGTTGAGCATGGGTTCCAGAAAAGCAGCTTTTATGAGTTGGTACCTATGCCAGTGGGGCTTTCAATGAGAAGGCTGCCTTGGACATGCCCATGCTCCTGTAAGTAACCCTCACCCACACTCCCGTGAGTAACCCAATGTTTCTCTAAGCTAGACTTTGATGGACTCCTTCCTTGGGTCTGTCACTAGTGCCCTATCTGGAGTGAGGAGACATTTTGTTCTCATCTCTGCTGGAAGACTCACATGACAGCATATACCCCCAAAGTATTTGTCCAGACCCATGACTGCAAATACCATCAATATGTTGTTGGTAAGCTCCAAGTTCATCTGTCAGCCTAGATCCCACTCCAGAGTTACTGACGTGTATAGTAACCTCTCTGCGCCTCCATCTCCCCATCTGTAAAGTGGGCATAACGCTAGCGCCTATCTCACAGCATTGGCGGTAACCGTCGCGTTCTGGCAGGCAGATCCGCTTCCCACTCTACCTCAGCTGCTATAGGAAAGTGGACTTTGTGCTCCACGTCAGAGCTGGTTGTCTTGCTCTCTAGGTTCTGGTAGCTTAATTAATAAATATCATCACCAGGAGGTAGCATGGAAGCAAGACATGCTAGTCCAGTAATTACCTCTCCCAGCTCTCTCCATACCAGACTTCTGGTTGGCAGGGGCTGCCTCCCCCTCCTAGGGACACATGCCTCAGGCCTCTATTTCTACAGCAGTCTCTCTTGGTTCTAGAATCTGCTTTCTCTTCATTCTCCTTTGTTGGTGAGTATCTTGTTGAATCCCTTTAATCATTCTCACTTTTAGAAAGAGTCCCTCTATTATATTCGACTCAATTACTTGGTAAGAGCAGGCTATTTGCTTCGTGCTGGGAGTGCATCAATCTGGGATTGTTTTGTGATTAAGTTAGATATTTGTCAAGGGTTTAGAGCAATGGCTCGTTTATAGTAATTGCTAGAGGAGCATTTGGGAAATCGATAAACTGCCAACATGTGCCCTCCATGTATTTTTTTAAACCCTCCTTTCTGTATTAGGGTTTTCCAGGGAAACAGACTGAAGAACCAACAAGATGCGTGTATATATGTGAAGGCAAAGACGATGGACTTTGCTGACACATTAAGTATGAAATATGAGGGAAATAGAGGGATGTGTGTGTGCAAGGAATTTATTATATGGAAGTGACCTGTGCTATCATGGGGATTAGCTCATCCAAAATCTGCAGGGCAGGCCCCTGGACTGGGGACCTAAGGAACCTGACTTGGTTCCAGTCTCAAGGCCGTCTACAGCAGAGCCAGAAAGATCCATTGTTCTCGTGTCAATGAAATCAGAAGGCGGGACATAAACTGACTGAGGCACTCCACACAGGACAGGCGGATTCCTACCCTGGAGCCTTTGCGCTTGCTGCCGCCTCTGCCCAGGAGGCTGTCCCCTTACATTCTAACATGTCTTGCACCCCATTTCACTGAGGTTACCTTCTAAAAGCTAGCTCCTCTCAGGGACTATCTCAGTTGCCCCCATCACTGGATCATACTCTGATAGCTCCTCTCAGGGACTATCTCAGTTGCCCCAATCGTTGGAACATACTCTGCTAGTTGCCACCACCTTTATTTCCTTCTTTGGCATTTCTCCCAAAATAAAATTAGATATTTGTTTGCTTTTTAGGTCAGCCTCCCCATTAGCTTATAATACCATGAGAACAGAGGATTTTTTGCCAGCTCGTTTCATTTCCATATTCCCAGGCTCAGAATTGTGTCTAGCATACAATAGGTACCCAATAAATATGAAATCCATGAACAAATGTGCACGCATGTATTTTCCTAAGCTCCCAAATAGGAATTTATGCGTTTGTGTGCATATTTCATCACATGGGCCCATTTGGCCTTGATTCATGACCCATTGCTAGAGAGGACCGTTTAGTTATTAGGGATCTTAATGCCTGTTTGGAAGAGGAATGCCTGAAGAAAGGACACGGGGCACACTTTGGTTACCTCACAAGGATCTGGGAGTCCTGCCTTAAGACAAATTTGATTCATTTTATTAGACTTCACACCTGGTTTCTACACCCAATTAACAATCTGGATATGCCATATTTGTAAAGCTACACTGGGAAGTTGTGACTTCAGGGTTTACAGCTGCAGCTATGTGACTTGAATTGCCTTGTCCTCTGAAACAAGTCTTCCTAACTCCATCACCACAGGAGTACTTTAGCCTGTACCGGTAGCATACAGCTTTTCCATGTTCTGTGAGTACTGTGTATGAAAGATTCTTCTCCCATGACCTTTCCCCACTCCATGATCTGGATTTGGTATTTTAGGGAAAATGTGAGGACACATATGCAAATATATACGCTTTGTTTGCACGGGGGAAGGAGATGCTATGTAATAGACTTTGAAACTAAATACACCCATAATCCAGCTTTCAAATAATTCCATAGTTCATCACATACCCCAGATTATATTTTATAATGTGTTTATTTGTGTACAAAATATGTTGTAGTTTATCGATGCATGTGCAGCAAAATATTCTATCACATACAACAAAAATACATCTCTGACTCCCATTCTCCTGCTCTTGGAAATGGCAACACTGTTTTGGCATTTCAGCAGCTAAAAATAAAGTGCTATTATTAAGCAGTATTGGAATGTCTTCACTTGACAAATGTGATGTGCAATTGAATATACAACCACATCTTTGTTGTTTTCACAGAACAGGAAGCTCCAGGTCCTGAACACCTCTAGAAGATACAAATACTTGTATATATATGTACACATGTATACACTGTATATGTAAAGTGCCAACAAGCCTCTTTGTCTGAGTGAGTTTGTTGCATTCATGTCCAGTCCCCTGTGTCCCATAGTCTGAGTCACACCACTGAGATCTCAGGAGTTCATCAGCAGGCACCTAGAAAGAAGCTCACCAAAGGCTGGCATGTTGGGTTTGTGGTGTTGGTGAGGGGACTCAGAGAAGAACTTCAGACCTCGCTGGGGGACCTGGAGCGGAATGGCACTTTGGATTGGAAACAGCCACAGAACAGGAGCCACAAGGCACGCTGGATCTCCTGGTTGCGGAAGGCATAGATGATGGGATTGATCATGGAGTTATAGGTGGCAGGCAGCAGGGTGGCATAGGTGTAGATGGCCGGGTCCTCTTGGCTTCCTACCACACAATAGATGGCAAAGGGCAGCCAGCTGGCCCCGAAAGTGCCTAGCACCACAGCCAGAGTTCCCACTCCCTTTCGGGTGGCGGCTAGGTGGGGCGGCGCTAGGCAGTGTTGCTGCAAGGCGATCTGGTGGGCGTGGCGCCAGACCACCTGGCAGATGCGCACGTACAGGTGCAGCATGATGCCAAAGACCACAAAGAAGGAAGTGGAGAGCAGCGCCACGTGGCTGCGTGTTAGAGGATACACCACGCTGCAGGATGAGCGGTCGGCCAAGCAGTTCCAGCCTAGCACCGGCAGCAACCCCAATGCCAGTGACACTGTCCAGGTGGCTGCCAGTAAGAGGTGCACGCCCAATAGGGTCCGGCGCGAGTAGTAGGTGAGTGCGTTGTAAAGGGACAGGTAACGGTCCACTGTGATGGCAAGCAGGCTGCTGACTGAGGCGGCGAAGGAGGCCACCAGGAAGCCCACCATGAGCAGGCTCACAGTCTCTGAGGGCACCACGTACTGAAACACGAAGTGTAGGATGAGGCCACAGCCCGCCAGCAGGTCGGCAGTGGCCAAACTACCCACGAGCACAAACATGGGCGTGCGCAGCGCGGGAGTGGATGCGATGAGAGCCACCACCAGCGCATTTTCGCCTGCGATCACGGTCCCCGACACACACAACAGCACATCCCAGGGATTCACTGCCGAAAGCAGTAGTCCCGACGGCCCTGCTGGTAGCTGCGAAGACAGCTCCAGTGACCCGTTAGGTCCACTGCCGCCTCCCAGCGCCGCGGATGCTGCTGGGGGTCCCCATTCGCTGGTGTCCGGTGCCCCTGCTGCTGTGGCTGCAGCTGCTGCTCCCTCGGCCGCCACTGCCACTACCTGGGATTCGTTGAGCGAGGTGGCGCTCGCGTTCATGCCGCCAGATGTTGCTCCCTGCATGAAAAGGGACGGCAGATTGTCAGGTGCACTCTCCAGGCTACCGAGGAACTTAGTCTAGGTGCCCTACTCAAAATGTCTCACTCAAATTGCATATCCCACCTCGGGAGCATGGAGCACAGTGACGAAGCGGGATAAAGAGCGAACCCTAAATAAGTAAGCACCTGTTGAGTGAATGAATGAATGGATGGATAGATGAAATACACGGGACTTCTGAGCTTTGGCACAGATACACACGTAGATTCCACTATGCACTCACATGGACAATCCGGAAATATACGTGAACTTGAACAAGCACTCAAATAAATTCCCTTGTCTTAGCTAGGCAACGCCTCTGTCCGCGGTGCTGAAAGCGAAGTTTGCAGTCTCAGCAGAGCGAGGAGCCAGAGACTCGCGGTCAGCAATTGGGAATAAAAGAACTAAAAAGGAGTGTGCTAGATACGGTGGTTAAGCCTCTCTCCGATTCTCTGATTCCGGGATAGACTCACTCCGGGACTGTCTCTGACCCCTTCGCCTTCCCCACACCCTTAAAGTACCGCTGGGAGGCCGCCACTCACCTGGGGAGTCAGGGCTCCAGGGAGTCTCTGGTCATGCGTTCCGTGGCCTTGTGCCCGGCTATGCTCTCTGCATGGACCGAGCAGCTGCCTGCAGGAGGCGGCCCCGGCGTCCAGGAGGAAAGCGCTGGTCGCCTGTCGTTGAACCACCTTCACCGCGAGTGAGAGGCAGTGGCAGAGAAGGCTGCGAGCATCGCGCCCGCCCGGAGATTGACAGGCGGGGCCCGGTGACGTCAGGCTCTGAAATTCTGGTTTCAGCGGATTACTCGCCACACCCGCCAGGCCAATCCTTCTTGACGTCCCCCCCATCTCCCCCCACAGAGACATCTCAGAGAACTCCAGAAGGGAGGAGAAGCCAGAGCCTCCACCAGTCCAGAAACCTGGGATGGAGGTGAGAGGAGAGGGAGAAAGGAACCAAGACCCGAGGCCGGGCACAGAGGGTGAGCAGGAAAAGGACGGTGAGGGATGATTGACCCCCGCAAAGGCCAGGGTCAAGGATCGCTGAGGGGTAGGCAAAGCAGCCTTGGAGAAGGGGAGGTTGGGACAGAGGCATCTGGAGGGAAAGATGGAAAACTCGAGGAAAGTAGTTTTCTTTGAAGAGTGTTTACAGCATTTGTGTGGCTTGAGTAGAGCCAGGGAAAAAAGGAGGAGCCAGGAGAGCAGGAAAAAGACAATATGGACTGCTGAGACAAGCTGGCTTCCTCTGGAGGAGGGGTTTACCTGAGCAATCCTCTCTCCCATTATCTTTCTGAGGTCTACTCTGCAGGTTTCACCACAATCTCCGCCCTTCTTGCTGCTGCCCTTGCAACTGCTATTTAGTTGAAGACAAGGTCTGTGTCTTGTTAGAAAAAAAGAAAACAGCAAAATGTGATTTACTTTCTTGGCAACAGACTTTGCCCTGCTAATTGGTACCTTATAAAACAAATTATAGAACTAAAATAGTGCTAAGTCAGCTGTACCAGACTTCAGTAGGCAGAGGTTTTATTTTCAGCCCAGAAAAATCATCCTTTTGGTTTAAAGGTGTTTTGTTTTGTCAGTAAAATGCAAGTCTTTGTCTTTTTCTTTTGCAGTCAGACAGAATCTCCAATAGCTGTGCTTGGACCAAAAGCTAAAGAGGCTGACTTTGTGTGAGGCTCTGAAAGAAATGATTGCATGCTGCTTTTATGGGATTGGACTGAGGCCGTAGCTCTAGCCTTCACATACTACCTGGTTTGGCAAGGTGAAATAAAGCAACATACATTATAGATGCCTCTTGCCTCCTCCCCAATTGGTGCTTGGCTTCATTTTTACATATAGCTCCAGGGATGGAAAGAGGGAGAAAGAAAGGAGAAAGAAAAGAAGGAACAATGGAAGAAAGAACTCAGCTCGCCCATAGTCTGGGGGGGTGTTTACCTGTGTTGACCACTTTAAACAGGACCTCCCAGACCACCCCTGCTCCTGCCTCAGTGTACCTGAACTCACCTAAGAAAGCGCAATTCTTTACAGCGATAGCTAATGTTGGGTTATGAATGAATTTATCCTCTGTTTGAGGGATTTCAAAACATTTTCACGAACCTAAAACTTGGCTGACATTCCAAGTTCCTGAAATGAGCCAAGAACTTTGTTTCAGAGCTATCAAATGAACTGTTGAACCACTGCAAGTTTGCAAGTGATTACATCAGGTACAGGCTTAAGGCCTCCGGTCTGCCCCAAGAGAGCTAAGGATGCAGGCCAGCACAGAATTATATTATGAGGGATTTTTTGTGTGTGTGATTTTTTTCTTTGTAGCTTGGCTACATGGTTCTTAAGCATGAACTCTATAAAAGACAACACTGTGTTTCAATGTCAAAAGATGGATATGCAGGGCAGGAGAGGCCAAATTCCGTTGCCGTTTCACATGCCAGAACACAGAAGAATCAATATGAACGCACCTGACCCTTTGTCTGGACAACCTCCGTTTTGTCATAACCAAAAATAAACATGATTTGGGAGGTACCTTAGCCAATGTCTTATTGCTGTGAAGAGACACCTTGACTGTGGTGATTCTTATAAAGGAAAACATTTAATTGGGGCTGGCTTCCAGGTTCAGAGGTTTAGTCTACTATCTTCATGGCAGGAAGCATGGCCGCACACAGGAAGACATGGTGCTGGAGAAGAAGCCGAGAGTTCTACACCTGGATGGGCAGACGACAGGGAAAGTGAGACACTGGGCCTGACTTGAGCACTTGAGACTTCAGTGTCCCCCACCCCCGTGGCACACTTCCTTCAACAAGGCCACACCTCCTAATGCCACTCCTTAAACATTCACATATATGAGCCTATGGGGGCCAATCCTATTCAACTCACCACAGCGGGTAAGAGGGCCCATGAACACATTGAAAGTTTATAAACGGCCTTTGAGTTGTGTGGTTTTCTTTCTCATATGTAGGTCCTGAGGCCAGATGAGGCACATTGTTTTCAATCCCCTCCCTCATTTCTGCTCATCTCTTGGTAGGTAGATGTGGCGGAGGGAGCCTTGCAACTTTCCCTTTCTGCCTCTACCACGAATCTTCCCACCTTTGAACTACCTTGAGTCTGTTTTGATTCTGTGAAATCTTCAGGCCTGATTAAAACACCCAACTAAATGTATTGTTCGTGTACCAGCTTGCCTCGTTCTGGTTATGTTTCCGGAGCCTGCAAAATGCGCTTCCCGACTAGCAGTCACAGGCTTAGCTCATTATCACCGGTCCAGCGACAAGACCATTGCAGCCCCTATTTCTTCACACTCCAGCACTCATTCACCAGCCTGCACCTGAGGAAGCTTGCCCAGCCTGAGATGGTGTCTAATCCGTCAATCCCATGCCTCGCTAGCCCCCATCAGCATCTTCCCATCTCAGCCCTTTTCAGTGGCTCTCAGCCTTCACTGTCCATGAGAACTACCTAGAATGCATGGAAAAAAAAAATCACTGGTTTCTGGATTCCTTGCCCAGAGATTGATTTATTTGATCTGAAGTGATGCTAGGCATTTTATTTTGACCCATAAAGCCAAAATTGAGACCACTCATGGCTGATGTTTCAAGTTCCTGAAACAATCATGCAATTCCCCTGTCAGGTTAGTGTACAGTGAATTCCCTGAGATTGCACTATGCAGTTCAGGATAGGTGCAAGAAAGGAATTCTGGCAGCCATCCAGCTCCACTGCACGTCACTCCATGAGTGCATTGCTGGTTTCACCCACTAGCCAAACTTCTTCTGCGGGCCATGAATTTTCTGCACTCACAAAGAACCTCCTTTTTATCCCATAATGAAGGTTGACCCTGGGTTCTCTCTCGACCTAGAGAGAGATTCAATGGCCCCGTCAGGAAGTACTAAACTTTAGCCATTTCCAAGGTGTGTTTTCTCTGGGCTCAAAGCTTTGCAAGTAATTGGTTTAATGAAATCAGAGCTTCAACTCAACAAACTTTAGAATCTTATAAAACTATAGCAGTTCTGTCCCATCTCTGGGCATCTACAGTCACACACACATACACACACACACACAGAAAGAGAGAGAGAGAGAGAGAGAGAGAGAGAGAGAGAGAGAGAGAGAGAGAACACTTGGTTCTAAGAGTTGAGCAATGCAGTTCTTTCCTGGAAAGTGTAAGTCTGTCTTGTGGCACAATGGTTCTTGTCCTGACAGTTCAGAAAGACAGACAATGCTGGATGAGATATTCAAGACCATTTATTGAGAAAGAGCACACCTGGAAAGGCAGACATTGTGGAAGCCAAAAATGTGAGCCTATTTCCACCTTGACAAAGGTCAGACAGTTGGAACTTACCTCTATTCCTTCAAGTTTATTGTGTTTCTACCTCAAACAAAGGTCTCACTTAGATTTAGGTCAGAGAGTTCTTCTCTCTCAAGGTTATTGTCAACAGGTATGACTAATATCCAGACCTTGTATTTCAGGTATAGAGAAGTAGGAATGTTTCTACTCCAAACAAAAGTCTAAGGATCCAACTAAGTTCCAGCTTCCTTAAGGAGATAATATTGGATTCCACCCAGGGAGTGGTTTCCCTACAGAATGTTTTGGTCTAGGGTGCGAGTATTACTTGTTTTGTTCTAGCAACATAATATTTACCTAAGAATGTAGCCTGAAAACTTCAATTGGTATATTCATTTCCTGGTATCATGTTAATGCAGTTTTTAAAAATCTTCTTCCTACCTCTTGGGGTTAGGATATTTTAAGCAATTGGAAGTTAACCATGGGTGGTGTGGGACAGTGGTCTATTCTGTCAAATATATTTTAAATAAATGCTGATTGGCCAGTAGCCAGGCAGAAAGTATAGGCAGGACAACCAGACAGGAAGTAGAGGTGGGTCAATGAGAATAGGAGAATTCTGGGAAGAAAGAAGTCCTAGTCAGCGGTCCTGTCCCAGCCACAGAAGAAGCAAGATGTGACCGCCCTGCCGAATAAGGTACTGAGCCACGTGGCTAACATAGACATGAATAACGGGCTAATATAAGTTATAGGAATTAGTAACTAAGAAGTCTGAGCTACTAGGCCAATCAGTTTATAGTTAATGTAGACCTCTGTGTGATTTCTTTGGGACTTAATGACTGTGGGAACTGGGCAGGACAGAAAACTCAGTCAACACATGGGCAATTTCAGTATTCACTGGTACTATGTAGACAGAGACTGCTTGTTCATATCCTGGCCGCCCAGACCCAAATAACAACACAGAAACTGTGTTAATTACAACACTGCTTGGCCTATTAGCTCAAGCTTTTTGTTAACTAGCTCTTACATCTTAAATTAACCCATTCCTATTATTTTGCATCTTACCATGAGGCTCATGGTTTACTGGTAAGGTTCTGGGCCATCTGCTTTCTTTGGCAGCTACATGGTGTCTCTCTGACTCCGCCATCTTTTCTCCTCTATCTCTGCTTGGAATTCCCATCTTGCTCTATTCTGCACTGCAATAGGCCCAAAGCAGCTTCTTTATTAACCAATGGTAATAAAACATATTCATAGTATCAAGGAAATTCCACATCACCTTCCCTTTTCTGTCTAACTAAAAGGGAAGGTTTTAACTTTAACATAGTAAAATTACATATAACAAAGCAGTTATCAGGCAAGAATTACAGTTACAATATTTAGTCCCTTTACATTTGGAAAATTAAGGAAAATACTCTATCATTGATTTTATCTTTGTGAGTCTAAAGTTTTATATCTAATCTATCTCTTATAATTATAAAACTGTCTTTCTTCAACTCCATCAAAAACTCCAGAAGGATATAATATTACCTAAGTTAACAAGAAGTGCATTGTAAGCAACTTGCAGAGATGTCCAGAGACATCTTGCTGCTTGGACAGTTACCCAAAGTTCTTTTGTAACATTGGGGCATCCATCTTTAGCTTACAGGTCCATAGTCTGGCAGACTTTTCCATGAAGCAAGAAATTTCAAAGACATTTCCACCTATATTGGCAGTTTCTCAGTCACTTTCTTCTGTGTCCTGCAGAATGTCTGGCAGACTCTTTCATGAAGCAGGAACCCTGAAGCACTGTTTCACCTCCTTTATGCAACTTCAGCAGTCATTTTTCTGTGGTCCTGTATATCCAATTTATACAGCATACCATCAAGCAGTCCCAAGCAAGAGCAGTTTCTTACCTAAATGGCTAACAAACTCCATAAGGAGCCTCTTCAATGCCCATCATCCTCTTGTAGTAGATAGTGCTGCCAGGAGCAGATGTGTCTTATTGTCATTAAAAATCCTAAGTTCTTAAACATTTTAAATGCCATATTCTGTTAATCTTTGGAAGGTTTGAAGAATACCTATTCTTCTGAAATATCTTTGTACATCTAGAAAACCTAACATGACTACAAGCTTGACTATTATAGATGACTATCCAATAGCCTGTATTTGTTAATTATATATTACATTTTTAAATGAGCTGCACAAACACAATACCTTTATCAAGAGCAGAAATATACATATAACAAAATTGACCTTAAATTTTTATTAATAAACCAAGAACAATACCAATATCCATCTCTATAGCATATCCCCCTTTAAATGTAAGCAAACATTTATAAACAATATTTTAGGGAGTTTGGGCATTGTTCTCTAGACTATTTCCTGCTGACTGGGGGAGCTGTTAATCAGGTCTTTCATGGGGTATCCTGGGTGGTAGGTCCATCTCAGCCAGCAGCTCTCATGGATGGTGGACGATCTGGGCCATTGCTTCAGGGGGTCTTGTTTGATTGAACCATATTAGCCGGTAAGGAATCCACAGCTTTTTATCCTCTGTGGAAAGAAAAGCAGAAGCTCTTTTCCAAAGCAACATATCCTTAGACCCAAATTTTGAAGTCAAGATACCTTTAAAAATATATATGTTGGTTTAGTTTAGCAGGTTTTACAATGAAATGTTTCTCTGTACTTAGCTCATTCACAGTCAAAAAATCCAAAGAAAATATAATAATATACATAATCCAGTCTCTTTGTGTATATTTCATCTTTACATGGCTTATTTTTCTCATTTTATTACTTTTTCTACAAGTTTAATATTTATTTTATTATCTTTACTCCTTTAACCTATAACTGACTTACTCTTTTATATTATAACTGTCTATACTCTTTTTCCTCTCTCTCTCTCTCTTTCTGTCTCCCTCTTTCTCTCATCTATGTACATTTACCCAACACTGTGACCCATTTAGAGGTCTTTTTCATCTGAATATGTCGTTATTGCATATCTGTAATTATTTTTTTGACCAGGAGTGCTTTTTTTAAATAAATGCTAAGCAGGCGTGGCTAGCACAAACTCTGCCTAGTCCAACAAGGCAGAGGTATGTTTATCACCAGCTCTATGAGCCATAATCTCTGCCCCAGCTCCAGGGATACAGCGGGTCTATGTCTCCATTAAGCAATTTGTAACATGCTGCTCACAGACCCCATCTAAGTGCAGTCCCTCCCAAAAGAGCCAGGGCTATTAGTGCCACCAGTGCCAGCATGAACCAGGAAGCCCTCCCCTAAAGAAGCCAACACAGCCTTCACTGCCAGTGTTGACTCAGTGAAGACCTCTCTTAAGGAGCAATGGCGCCCATGCTTGCAGCCAGCAAACAGAGCCCATCCAGAAAAATAATGTGGCTACCAAGAAACTGCGCTAAACTTTGTTTTTTCATGTCTAGAATTCCTTTTCAAGCTCTCTCAGGTTTTATGTGGATGTAGTCCGCCCACATTGGAATGCAAATTTGTAGGAAGAGGCTGTTCATTCATTTCCTGGCCATCCAGACCTGAAATAATCACACAGAAAGTATATTAATTACAATCCTCTTTGGCCAATAGCTTAAGTGTATTTCTAGCTAACTCTTGCATCTTAAATTAACTTATTCCTATTATTTTGTATTTTACCATGAGGCTTGTGGTTTACCAGTAAGGTTCCAGGCCATCTGCCTCCTTCGGGGGCTATATGGTGTCTCTCTGACTCTGCCGCCTTCTCTCCTCTATCTGCTTGGAATCCTCGCCTTGCTCTATTCTGCATAGCAATAGGCCTAAAGCAGATTCTTTATTAACCAATGATAATAAAACATATTCACAGCATACAGACTGGAATCCCACATCAGTACTATTCTATGTTTTCGGTTTTATTATTTTTATGTCTTTGTACTTTTTTACTTTTATTTCTAATCCCCATGCCCCTACCCCAGCAAGTAGTATTTTTGTCAAGGCTGGTCCCCAACAAGACATCCTAGAGGGTCACTGAGTCTGGGTCCAGGATATGGGATGGAGGCCTCTGAGGCCACGTGCTGAGGCAGGCAAATTTTATTTAAAATGTATTCTTGTTTCTCTTCTTTCACTTGTGTCCAAAGTATCCTCTCATCCTCAGGCAGCAAAAGCATCTCATAGTGCAGGACACTCATTCCTTCAGCTTGTTCAAACACAGCAAGGATGCTCTTTCTTTGTTCCAAGAGAACAGTTTCTACTCAGTATCACCCCACAGTGCCAAGAAATTGACATTAGGAGCAGTGCAACAGCATCCAGAACCTGTGCAAACCAGCGAGGAGTTGGCAAATAACTTTTTTCTCAGGAAAAACAATCGCTTTTAAGATCACTTATTTACTTAGAAAATAAAATACTGAACTGTATAGAAAAATGTAGTCTTACATCTTAGGTGACTGACGATTGGATATGAGACTCTTAGAAAGTCGTATCTACTGGTATATTTAAAAAGAAACTCAGAGGCAGTCTACCCAAAGCTTTGCCCTACATATTCAAAGTGCTCCGACACTAGTGGGTCACACTCATTATCTCACTTTGCTCTTTGAGCAATCACATGGAATTAGAAGCCATTATCTTTGCTGCTGGAGCAACTCAGGTTCACTGAGGTGAAAGAAGTTGTGACAGTGCACACAGGGCACCAGCAGGAAGCCTGCTCCAGGCTGGGTTCCTTTAACCTGGCACTGGTGTTTTCCAAGTGCTCCCTAAGGGCCAAGGGTCATCAATGGGAAGAGCAGGGAATGTTTCTCCCTCCTCTAAGAGGGAGGGTGACCCTTGTGCCTTCTGGGTGTCAGTCTGCTCCTTTCTGTCTGTCTGGTTTCTGAGTGTAGGTGGCACCTGATGAGCCATGCAAGGAGCAGGCCTTTCTTGGCTGGTTCTGCCCTCTATGCCACCAGTCACTAGAATAGGGATTTCCCTGTGTGTGAGGGCTCATTCTGACCCCCCTCCCAGTCTTCAGTCTAGGCTCTTCTCTCCTTCCCTTAGGGGGAAAGCGAGCACTAGAGTCTGGGAATGAGTCATAAACAAACACAAAAATTCTTCCCTTCCCATTTCACCCTACTCTAGTACTTCTGCTTCAAGGGAAAAGATGGGCTATTGTTAGAACACATGGCACAATGAAGCTAGCTATGGGATGCCCACCACTTGAGGAATTACACTTGGGACTAGTTACTGACACTATCAATGGGAAAAATAGGCAAATGTGTGCAAACCTGTACACACTTAAAAATTCCCAGGGCTTACCTTGGAGAGATGGATCCAAATGATAGGGGTGGGATTTTCTAACCCCAGAATGACTACTGGTAACATTTTATAGATGAACACTTTCTGTTTCACGGGCTGCTTTTAAAATACATTGTTAACATGAAGATGAGTTTTGAAAGAAAATAATATGCTAATATTTTAAGCAGCTAAGTAGGATTGCTAGCCAGATGGTCAAACTCTTGCAGGGATGGGCAGACAATTAATCTTTCCATTACTATGATGTGGCACAGAATGTTGTTAATAAGTCTATCAAATGGCTACTTCCAGGACGATGCACATGCACATATATTTTATGTAGGTATGGTATATACCATAAAACATATAGTATAATTTATGTAATGTACAATTTAATACATAAATTAGTAATAAAATGTGTATTATCAACATTTTTATGCTTTGTCATAATCATAATTTCTTACTTTTACTTAGTCATTTACTTATTAAAGAGACATTTTTTTGATACAACCTGTATATTAGACATTGTACTGGAAATGGAGATGCCTAAATAGATTAATGAATAAGTCAACAGATTCCAGGAGAGGAACATCATTCATGTTATCAGAGATGTGATCCTGAGAGTTACATTGGCATCCAGGAGCCTTACCCAGTCTGGCTGACTCAGCAGTTTCTCAGATGAGGTGGTATCCAAACGGAATTATGAAGGATGAATACTAGCCCCTAAAAAGGACAGAACAGAAGAGTTTCGGGCAAGGAGAACTGTATCTTTAAGGTGTGAAAGTCTAGGGAATCTGGCAAACATCTGTGGAGCTGTGGGCCACTAACTCTGACTAGCAATTAAGGTGAACAGAGAAGCGCCAGGTAAATGGGGCCAGCTCATGTAGGACCCTGTGCTAGGTAAAAGGTTTATCACGAAGGTAGTAGGGAAGGGTTAGTGATAGATTGTCTTAAGGAGAAATTATTGGTAAAATCAGACTTCAGTTCTGAAAGAAAATGGTCCCCAAAGGGAGTGGTGCTATTAGGAGGTGTGACCTTGTTGGAGGAAGTTTGTCGCTGTGGGGGCAGGCTGTGAAGTCTCTTTTGCTCAAGCTTCCTGCAGAGTGACAGGCGACTTCCTGTTGCCTCTGAGTCAAGGTGTAGGACTCTTAGCTCCAGCACCATGTCTGCCTGCATGACACCATGGTCCTCGCCATGATAATAATGGACCAAACCCCTGAAACTGTAAGTGAGCCCCCTCAATTAAATGTTTTACTTTATAAGAGTTGCTGGGGTCATGGTGTCTCTTCACAGGAATAGAGCCCTGAGAGATTCCTCAAACAATTCACAAAGGCTCTGCCAACAACTATATAGAGGATGAATGAAAGAAAGGAAAAAATGACAAGTTAGCCAGTTAGGAGGGTGTCACATGATCTATTCTTTTAAAAGGGATATAAGCCTTAATGGAGAGAAATGTCAGTGGGGATGGGGGTAGTTGATGGATCCTTTAGACAGTTTGGATGGTTTTAGTGAGAACAGCTCTAGTTGCTATGAAAGGTGGTTATTAAGCTATTGGTGACATAATTTATCAGGGGATTAGTTCTTGCTCACATGAAATTCAGGGCAGGCCCTTCAGCATGGCAGACAGCCCTTCACACAACCAGCCTCGGAACCTAGCCTCTTCTGTCGTGCAGTCTGTTCTTCCTCCTCTGGGATGCCAGGGTTTCTCTGCACTTCACACTCTGGCAGTGCAGTAGGAAGCTTGGGAGTTTCCCAGGAGGGTTTTGTGAAGCATTTCTGGGCCTGGGAAGACAAAGCTAAAGGTGAAGAATTGAGGGTGTCACCAATGCTATGGCTCAGGAAGGGTTAGGGGCTGGCATAGTTAACACAGATGTAGCATGATGATTTGAGGTGGAACACAGGGGTTTCTCAAAGCCCAGCAGAGTCTAGACTAGGAAAGCAAGTTTGGACATCATCACTGCCATCTCTTGACTGTGTACCACACGACGTAGGTTCTACTGTCAGCTCTGCTTTCTAGAAAACAGAGGCTTAAGAGGTCCGATAGCTTTACCACATGGTGGAGAAACAAAGTCAGAGTGTGGACTCCATTTGTCTGACTGCAGTTAATAAGAGAACTCATGAGGGTCCCTTGTGGAGCAAAGTCACTGCAGGATGGGGTGGCGGGGAGGGAGAGGGAGCCACAGAGGACAATTTTTTTAAAAAGCCAGTAAGACAGAGTTGTCATGGGAACTTAGCCTTAGCCAGAGTAGAAATGAAGGGGGGAAAGGGAGGGGCATGGAGAGGGAGAAGTACCCATTCATATGATGATGTAGGAAGAAAAGGTAATGCCTGGTGATGTCACTGAAAGAGTAGGAACGATTGGCAGCCATACTGCAGCGGGTAGTGCATGAATGAGGCAGGCGTAAGATAGGACAGTGTGCGCATGCGTAAGTAAAGGTTGCTAGAAGAGAAAAGAGCAACCGGGTAGCTGCTTTCTAGAGATATGAGCTTTAAGGGTGAGATTTTCCTTGAAAGCAAGAGACAAGAATAACTACGGTAAAGCAAAGAGGACGTGGTTGATTTCAGAGAGTGTGGCATGGGAGGAAGATGGCAGAAGGCAGAGAGAGGGTCTGGGTGGGAGGCAGCTGGCGAGTGCAACCAGATGAGGGCACATAGAGGAAGAACCACAAGAGGGACCACACAGTGTGAAGTTTAAGTGGAGAGCCCAGAAGCTGAAGATTGTCCTCTCTTCTTAGTGTAGTTGGGGATAAGAACGCCAGGTGACAGTGAAGTGGCAAGTAGAGGGTCTTTAGCCATCGTGTTTATCTAAGCGCCATGAACACGGCCAGACACCTTTGTATCTTTCTACAGCATCTAGATTTATTGAATAACAATCAATTTACCCATCACTGTCTGAAACTGTCAGGTAGTCTTGAGTTTCCTCAACAGTGGACCATTGTCAAACACAGGATCTTTTATTCCAATCTGAATTCCTAATATTAACTCACAGATCACACATCACACAGGTATTACATCTATGTCTATGTGTAGGTTACAGATGTCCATTAAAGTGTTAAGGAGGTATAGAGTTCAAGGAGTTCAAAGAAACCTTACTAGAAGGAGACGGAGAGATACAGATGCAGAGAGAGTCATCACATGGGTGGAGGAGCGGCCAAAGAACCAGGTTGGAGAGCCACTGGGGGCTCACAGAGGCAGACCCAAGCTACAGGTTTTCAGACTGAGTCAGGTGTCAAAGTTGAATCAAGCTTCAGAGTCAAGGTGCAGGACCATGGAGGCTGTAGAGGTGGAGTGTAGGGTCCTGGAGGTTGCAGAGGTGAGGTTCAGGACCATGGAGGCTGAAGAGGTGAGCCTAGAGGCTGTGGAGGTGATGCAGGACCATGGGGGGCTATAGAGGTGGGGTGCAGGACCCTGGGGGGCTATAGAGGTGGGGTGCAGGACCCTGGAGATTGCAGAGGTAAAAGGTTTGCAGGACTCTGGAGGTATAGGACCATGGAGGCTGCAGAGGTGAGGTGCAGGATCCTGGGGACTGTAGAGGTGAGGTGCAGGGCCCTGGAAGCTGCAGGGGTGAGGTGTTACAGGACCCTGGAAGCTGTAGCAGTAAGGTTCTGGACCATGGAAGTGCAGAGGTAATGCAGGGCCATGGAGGCTGCAGAGGTGAGATTCAGAACCATGGAGGCTGCAGAGGTAGTGTGCAGGACTCTGGAGGCTGCAGAGTTGGGGTGCAGGACTCTGGAGGCTGCAGAGGTGAGGTGCTCACCATGGAGACTGCAGAGTTGGGGTGCACAACTCTGGAGGCTGTAGAGATGTAGCGCGGGACCAGGTCCAGATCAGGTGGACAGAAGAACAGACAGATAGAAATTTTAGTAGCCTGCATTAGCAATGAGCACTGGCCAAAGCTAAAGCCGCATGGACAGTGAAGACTCTGTCCGCACCATGTGGCCAGACGAAAAATCAGCGAGGCCACTGCCTTCACAGTATTATGTGTTCTCAACTTTATAGGGCACATGTGATGATGTTATGGCGTTCCTCGGTCTGCTGGTTCTCTGGCATGGTTTTAATGCACCCACATACTCACATGGTCCTTCTCCACTTGATGGTTTATATAAGGAGTATTTACTTTGTTTTGTTTTAGGGGTGGTATCAATCTGTGCATTGAAGTGCTGTGAAGCTTGTAGTGTCTGTGTGCAAAGTGAGACGCAGACATCCTGCCTCTGCATTTGCACTACAAATGGGGTCACCCAGTGCAAGACACAGCTTGAAAGCCACTGTTTTATACAATGCAGAGCAACTTCGAGCAGGGCACAGCCTGGTCTCAACAATATTACCAACACTTAATTAACCATTCCTCTAACGCTAAGACATTTAGACTATTAATACATTGCTATCATGAATAACCCTGCAAAGATTACTTTCATCACGTAATTATTTTTTATTTTGTATGATTATCTTACTGTGAACATTGTCAGCCAAAGGGCAGAATTGTTTCCCTGGCTCTTAAGATGAGCTGCTAAATTGCTTTTCAAAGTGCTGGTAATAATTTATAGCGTCAACAAGACGGCGAGTGTAGCAGTTTTTCTGCTGCTGTGGCTCTGGGCTTTGTTATATTAAAATACTATTTTAATCCAGTGGGCTTAAGTGGCACCTTCTTAAAGATTAAAATTATATTTATTTGATTACTAGTGACATTGGGCTTTATTTGCAAGACAATCTGTACTTCCTCTTGCTTAAATGATCTGTTTTTTTCATAGGCTTTGATGTTTTTATAGCTCTAAAGAAACCTGCTGTGGGTATAAATCCTTTGTAAGTGAAAATTAAGTGCATTTTTTTCCTGTTTGCTTTTTTCACTTCAGGTGTGATTACCCACATGAATTATAATTCAATAATTATGGCGCATGTGCATGTGTGTGTGTGTGTGGTGTATATCTGTACATGTGTGTGAGTATGGGCATGCATGTACCATGGTACATGTATGGAGTTCAGAGGACAATCTTGGGTGTTGATTCTCACCTCCTACCTGTTTGAGCTGTGGTCTCTTGCTGTCTACCACTGTGTACACTAGGCTAGGTGGCTTGCAAGTTTCCAGAGATCGTCCTGTCTTCACCTCCAATCTCACCACTGGAGCACCGGGATTACAGATGTGCTTCCATATCTGGCTTTATGTGGGTTAAGGTCTTCATGTGCACATGCAGACACTTTACCACTGAGCCATCCTCCAGTCCAAATTGCATTTTTGTTACATTGGTGGCTTTTGTGGTTGAGGTTATGGTTAGCATACAAAGCAATGTATTTCATGATGACAGTTTCATTATAGCATCGTGTTTAACTCATGCTCCCCATTATTCTCCTTTCCCCCTTTCCCTTTCTCAGTGGTCACTTTCCCCTCTAAAATAGTGTGTGTGTGTGTGTGTGTGTGTGTGTGTGTGTGTGTGTGTGTGTGTGTGTGTTTAAATCTAGGCTCTACATATGTGAGAAAAGCCAGCAATACTTATCTTTTCCCCCATTACTTTCTCTTTCCATTCACTTTAGAACTTTTGCTTTGCCCACACAGCCCCCTCCCTTTCTACTTTCACATATATGTATATACATGCTCATATGTGTGTTTATAATTTTTGAAGACAATGTAAATTGGCTATTCTAGCTTCAGGAAGGCATACACGGTCATTTCCTAAAGGAAATAAAGTACTGGTATCTGAAGAGGTCAAAGGTCATGGTAGGGAGCTGCCCCAGGGTAGATGTAATCATCACTAGCCTGGCAGATGTTATGGCTAAGGCTGGTGCAAAGATGGCACAGACGTTGGGCATAACTAGGAAGCTACAGCCTCAGGTGCTGGTGCCAAGCTTCCCAAGACCCCAATAGCAAGGGAATCCAATACGCTCTGACAGTTGGGCAACCCAGTTGAGCAGGAGCGAGGTGCAGACCAGCACCAACTGGGTGTCGTGGAGGTGGAACACAACTCTGTCAATTCAGAGCCTATACTGAGAAAAACAATTACTGAAGAAGGGGTGGGGAAGGGGAAAATAATTTTTCTGACTTGTTTACCATAAACCAGACAATATAGGATACTGTACATGCATGGTCTCATTGTGTTTACATGTGGGGCCATTTTTATCATTCCCACTTAATGTATAAGGAAAGCAAGGCACGAAGGGGTTAAATAATACTGCTAAATGAAATTAATTTGGTTCTCAAAGTCTGGCTCCCCCCCAGAGTTCTGAAGATGAATTGAAGAAGTTGTCACCTCTCAGGCAAGTGCTCTGTCATTGAGGAATCCTTCTGACTCTGTACCTTCCTTGAACACTGGGCAAATGCCACCTCGCTGGGTGCAGCCTCACCTCTTAAAAAAAATCTTGATTATGAAACAGGGATTGAGGGGCCAGTGGCTTCAGTGCAATGTGTAATCTAGGGAGGGAGAGCCAGGAAAAGCACGGAGAAGTTGAGGAGGACATGCCGAGTCCAGAAGAATGCTTGGGGTTGGGTGCACGAGAAAGCAGGGACCCACTGGGTGACTCCAAACAGAGAGTTAATCTGAATCAGTCCTTTAGGAGACATTAAAGGGAGTAGCAAGGAGAAAGTAAGTTGTTTTTCTGTTACATGTTTGTAGGCTCTGAGCAGATTATGTGAGTCTATCAAAGAAGAGCAAAGGGAGCTGATATTCTGACTGACTAAGAGAAGTCACCGCTCGGATACTGATCTGAACGCAATGCCCTGATCATCTGGAAAGGAGTCTAAATCCCCGCTGAAGTTGTCAGGGCAATAAAGCCCTAAATATCATAACAACAGAATCCATAAAATCATTTTCCCAAAATATCACGAACTCCAGCCCCTAACAAGCAGCGCTTGAAGTAAGGAACAAACCAACATAGATTTGTGCTCCCCCACCCTTCCCTGCACACTTTCTTCCCCTGTGTGCAGAGATAAGATGGGGGCAATTCCTCATACCTGCAAGTTCAAGAGTGTCACACATCCTCAGCTATCACATGGCCAGGGATCCTCTCCTCTCGCAAATCCCCAACTCTTAGCTTTTCATTTGGTGTGACTGGTTCCCTGTCCCCCACACCGAGTGACACATCAAACAAGACTTTTTGATTCGAGGGACTTGTGTGAAATGTCTGTTTTGTTAGGTATTTCCCTTTGCAATTTTAAGAAAGTTATCTGCATGTAATCATGAAAAGACACACGTGTCATGAGAACAAAACAGTATATCAGAAAGACTCAGTCCTATAAAAGAAATTATACAATACTCACATATACTATAAATGTAACATAGCAATTACCTGTGGTTGGTGGTTGTTTTCTTTTTTTTTAAAAGTCATGCAGAAATTAATAGCGACCATCCACTATCCATCCTCTATTTATCCCCTATAGTAGCAGATCTTTACTGTTTGATGGGGCTCATGGACAGTCCGGCCTCTATTCTAGGCCTCCCTTGCAGCTAGGTGTGGTCATGGTATTCTAGCTAGGGAGGCGTAAGCACAAGTGGCATCATACATTCCAGAAAGTCTTTGAAAAGGAGGAGAATGCCCTTTTTCACCTTTCTCTTTTGCTGGCTGTCAGCATGACATCCAAAATGGAAGCAGTCATGTAGATTCTGACACAGAAGCCATATTCTGAAGGTGTTGAAGAAACAAGAGAAACCCCGTGTAATGATTGTGGAGCCCCCATCCTTGTCCTGGACTACCTATTTATATATGACACAGAGCTGTTCTCCTCTTCTGTCTTGTTTACTTGTCAGTGTTCTAAGTTTCTGTCATTTGACAACTAGACTACACCCTAGTTTATGCATATAGTTTGTTAATTTATTTTAACATCTAATCTCTCTCTCAGTGTGTGTGTGTGTGTGTGTGTGTGTGTGTGTGTGTGTCTGTGTGTGTGTTGTGACAAGACTCTCTCCTGGGGATATGCAACATACATGTCTATTCATCCACATAAGGATCCCCTGACAGACCAAAGTACAGATATCACCAAAGTCCAACTTGGTGAACCAATGAGTTTTATTTGGGTTACTTAGAGGAATATGGGTGAAGGGTAACTTACAGGAACAGAAATGACTCAAAGACAGTACATCACCAAAGCCTACTCTAGCATAGGTGACAGCTCAGAAAAGCTGGAAACCTGGAGCACACTGCTCAGCCTGCAGGCAGTTGAACAGATTCAAGAACGACTTTTCCAAGTGACTCGGTTGCTCTAAATCTCTTCCAGGCAGGTAGGCAGCTAGTCTTGTCTCAGAAACTTTGGAGGTTGGCTTGGTTGAGAGTAACTGTTGGTAGTCTTTATTGTTTACTCTTGGGAGGGAGGGACCTAGTAAATCTGCTCAATTTCAGGGACTTCTTGAAGTTATTTTGAATTTTTTACATTCTGGGAATGTTTACGTTTTGGAGGAGACACAACAGTGTGTGTGTGTGTGTGCGTGTGTGTGTGTGTGTGCATGAGTGCAGGTTCCTGCAGAGGCCAGAAGAGGGTGTTGAATTCCCTGAAGCTGGAGTTACAGGCACCTGTGAGTAACTCAGTGTTGGTATTGGGAACTGAACTCAGGTCTTCTGGAAGAAGCTCTCTTAATGGCTGAGCCATCTCTTCAAGCTACATTTATATATTTGTTAAAGCCACAAAGCACACAGGGATATATTGAGAATGTAAGACTAAGTTTTAGACATGGGATGGTTTTTCTAGGTGCAAAAGCTTTCGCTGAAGCCCCTTATCTGAAGTTTAACTCATCCCTTTTCTACTGCTTCAAATTGCATCAAATCTGTACTCAACACCAAGTCTGAGTTTTTTATAGAAAGGACACAACATCCCATCCTTAGTCCAGGGACCATCTCAATTTTAATTCAAAAAGTGTCACAACTATTCTGGGAATAAGATATTGATTAAGTTCCATTGTGATTATTTGGGGATATTGTGGTGGATTTCTAGAGTACTAGGGACTCTTTTAGTGGAGACAAGACATAACTTGAAGTGGGCTAGGCATTCCTTTCCCTGCCCAAGTAAGCAACTTCTATCACTGTGTTATCACTAGGGTGTGTGAAGACCAAGAAGGAAGTGTGCATGTGCGTGTGTGTGCATGCATGTGTTTGTACACATCACATGCATGAGTGTTTGTTTTGTATTGTGCAGCTTTGTGTTGTGTTGACTTGTGTGGGCATGTGATGGCCATGTGCTATGTGGTGTCCCAACGTCTAGGGTGTTCTGTGTTTACTAGCCATGTGTTTGCTGACCCTGTGTTCTACATAGGGGTGTGTGCACACCCTATGTTTATTACACACTATTCTGTATAGTGTTGTTTATGTATGTGCATGCAAATAATGTAGGCATGAGTTTGCAGTGTTCTTGTCTGTGAGTGTGTGCTTGCATGTGTGCAGGAATGTGTCGCATGGCATTGGCAGAGGAAATACCTTGTGGCATAGAGTGCTGAAGAAAGTTACATTTGGCTTAGAAGCCATACAAGAATGAGACATAGTGGAGAATCCCACCCCCAATACCGCCATCTCCACTCATTGGTAATAATGCAGTATTTATGCAATGTTTGGTTATCTAAATTGTAGGTGAGTATCACAATTTAGTTTTAGATTGGCTTTGATTCATCTAGTACAGTTGTCTTTTCTATTCCAAATGACAACAAGTCACTATTTCTAGTTAATTTTCCCCTCAGGCATTTGCTTATACTTAAAAGGGAGCAATTATCCTGAAACATAAGGCATTCTTAAAATAATAAAAAAAGAAGGGCCAATTGAAGAAGAACAGATGCCAACAAAACACAACTCTGACATTTTAGCCACCCTCAAGCACTGGTGTGGGAAGTATTTTCCAGCTCTCCCGTGTCACCCACCAGTCATTCCTTGCCTGTTTATTCTCCGTATGTCCGAACAGGTCCAGGTCGACAGCTGCCCTTTAAAGGGGGTAGAGCGGCGCAGTCACTCCTGCGAGCGTGTCGGAGGATTACATCCCTCACATACCTGGAGGTTCCTGACTGCAAGGGTGGTTTTACTTTTCTGAACATTCTCCCATCCAGCGGAGTGTTTACCATCACCTTGGAGGTCCCTGAGAACACCTGCTACTCTGCTGTGGGACAGAAGAGCGGACACGGCCCTAGGTGGCGCTGCTGAGCGTTTGCTTGGTGTTTGAGCAGACAGCTCAGAGTCTTGGGACCTGATGACCTTTCTGACTGGCTTTGGCTGCCTCTGAGAATGTTCATTGGTGGCAAACACGGCACCAGGAACGTGCTTATACTGTACAACTCAGTGTTGACTAGATTATTACCATAGTTTAAACTGAGATTTTATGTCCCTTGTCTGTGTTGGGATTTGAACCCAGGCAGGTGGGTGTTTGAGTTCCACCCTTAAACACTGTTCTCTCCTGAGCATCTGACACACAGTAACACAAGAACCCGGTGGGGACGGGTGTTCACTGACCACACGGGTACAAGTAAAGGCTCCTGTTCTGAAAGGCTTAGCTCATGAGTGAACGAGACCAGGAGCCCTGGATTTTGGAGGTGATCTTGTGAGAAGTCCTTATTTTCGAGAAGTGTTTAAAATGTTGGATGATGGTACTGGGAGGAAGAAACATGACTCTGGAGATTTCTCTACATCTCCCAGGTAATGAGATTGTCTTGGGACAATTGTCTTTGAATTCCTCTTTCAGGAAAGAAGCAGAAACTGGCCATTCTCCTCCGTGCTGGCCTGAACCCCTTCATTGCGTCCTCAAGGCTGCAGGCAGAGCTTCGCTGTAGGCAAAGCTTTGCCACAGCACACCATGGTAGGGTGAATGAGTCTCCACCGCGTCCACTTGGAACTCTCCAATATCCCTGTCCCACCAACATCAACCAACACAACCACCCTCGCCTCTTCTCCCTACTTTCCCTTCCTCTCCTTCCTCTCCAGTTCCCTGGATCTCTCTAGTCTTCCTCCAACACAGCAGACATGCATGCTCCTGTACCCTTTGCACTGGCCACGCCCATTGCCCAGAATGCTCTTCGCCTGGATGTTATGACTGGTGTCTTCATTTTCTCCCAGTCTTTCCTTTCCCACGGGGCCTGCCCATTGTGACGGCTCTGTTCGCAGCCACAACTTAGCTTCTCAACCCTGCAGTCCACAGCCTCCTCTCCTGTTCCATTTTATTCCTGTTTCTTACCAGATGTTAACACCACCACAGAATTTAGTTGTCACCGCCTTCACTGATCAACGTCTCTCTTGCGTGCAGGAATGTGTGGCTCTCTGAGGACAGGTTCATGTGTTATTTACTATAGCATTCCACATGCCCACAACATTTGCCATGTGGGAACATTCTTCTGTGGAAATGCCTGGAAATCCTGGGAGGCCTGGCTGAGGGCAAGTGAGTGAACTTCCACAGTTGGTGACAGGCCGGGACCTGCAGAGCTACATGGGGTTGGAGGAGGGGTTCTTCGCACTCTGCTGGTTTGGCTGGTCCCAATGGCATGGCGAAGGGTGTACCCATGGACCCACAGTGCATCTAACCACCCCTTAAAATGAACATCCCAAGAACTGGCAAATATATTATATGGCTCACTTACATAGACTGCTCTAATTGAAGGACTACATGCTAAATCTTTAGCGTGAGGTCCAGCACACTTTCATGTCCACAGGGCCAGTTATTTTTATCCATGCCTTTCACAGGATGGAAGCCCAGCCCCTGCCATGATCTTTGCTCTCAGATCTGTCAGGTAGCCCCTTTCTACTTCTTACCTTTGAATTCAGCACTCCAGTGCATCAATGAAACAAATTATCTGAGCCATGCCAGTGGAGAGCTACCTGAGTGCCAACGGTGTTCAACTCTACTGACGGAGGTGTGTGCAGCCCAGAAGTGAGTCTCAGAAACACAGCCCTGAGGCATCACTGAGCAGGTTGCTGTCTGTGTCAGTGGCCTTCCCAGAGCCTCAGGAACTGAAGAAAAAGTGGAACAACTTTAGCATCCATCTCGGCACTTAAAGCACCCCTTCCTCAGACCAACATTAGACATCAGAGCACATGACTGGGTAGCCCCCACTCAGCTGATCATTTTCCATTTCCTGACTGCCTGCTTTAGATATTAGCATCGACCCTGCCAAGAGTTCAATTTTCACGTTGTCTCATATTGTTAGTGTGGTTTGTTTGTTTGTTTGGCATCTAGCCACACAGATGTTTTATCTAACAGATTTGTTATAAGTTCTGTATGGGGGGGCAGAGCTGGAGAGATGGCTCAGAGGTTAAGAGCCCTTGACTGCTCTTCCAGAGGTCCTGCATTCAATTTCCAGCAGCCACATTGTGGCTCACAACCATCTATGATGAAATTTGGTGCCCTCTTCTGGGTACCAGAATAATAAGAAAGAGAGAGAGAGAGAGAAAGAGAAAGAGAGAGAGATTCCATATGTGTCCTCCAGGGCTAAAGTCGGGGACTGGCATGGTTGTGCCTTCCCTAGAGTTTTCCAGGTGGGGTTTCCTGACAGAGAGAATAAATAGAAGGAGATGGTTTGAGAAGAGAAGGAAGATCAAGAAACAGAGAAGGAGAGGAGGACACACACCCAGCTAATGAGTAAGAAGGAAAAAGGGATATATAGAATAAAGAAATGTAAGAAGATAAAAAAAGGGCAAAACATAGTTAAAGAGAAATGGACTAAATTAAGTTAGAAAAGATAGCTAGAAACAAGCCAAGATAATGCCAAGCATTATTAACTAAGAATAAGTCTCCATGTATTTTTTGGGGGGAGCTGGGTGGCAGGGCCCCCAATGAGTAAAAACCAACCAACTGCATTCCACCATCGTGAGCCTCCTTCCATAGTTACCTTTCCCACCAACCAATAGAAAAGTGTCTTAGCTATTTTTCCCATTGCAGTGCTGAAACAAAAGAAACAAATGTGAAAGTCTGTACTTTGGCTCACAGTTCCTGATTACTGGCTATCATGGTGGGGGTTTCAAGGTGGCAGGAACTTGCAGCAGTTGTTCACACAGCATCCACATCAAGGACCAGAGAGTGACAGGTGCAGCAGGTGTTCACACAGCATCCACATCAAGGACCAGAGAGTGACAGGTGCAGCAGGTATTCACACGGCATCCACATCAAGGAGCAGAGAGTGACAGGTGCAGCAGGTGTTCACACAGCATCCACATCAAGGAGCAGAGAGTGACAGGTGCAGCAGGTGTTCACACAGCATCCACATCAATGATCAGAGAGTGACAGGTGCAGCAGGTGTTCACACAGCACCCACATCAAGGACCAGAGAGTGACAGGTGCAGCAGGTGTTCACACAGCATCCACATCAATGATCAGAGAGTGACAGGTGCAGCAGGTGTTCACACAGCATCCACATCAATGATCAGAGAGTGACAGGTGCAGCAGGTGTTCACACAGCACCCACATTAAGGACCAGAGAGTGACAGGTACCTTTGCTCATTTGTGTCACCTTCCCTTTGCAGACCAGCTGCCTCATCCGAAGAACAGTACCTCCCACTGGGGACAGGGCCTAGCTAAAGCACTCAGGCTATTATCAAGCTAATAATCTCAGTAAACTTCACCAAACCACGCTACCCACGTTCCTTTCCCCATTTAGAGGGATTCAGTTGCAGGCTGTAAGGGTCGGTGTGTGGATATCTTTGGGAGTCACTCTACTCCCTGATACAGCTACCAAGGTTAGGATTGTTATTTGGTCCCAGGATTTTCTCTGTGTATAAGGAAGACTTTGCATTCCAATTTCAATTCTTTTGTCTAAATTCTAGAACACCTATGACCCCCCTTTTTTAATCCCCTGATAGGTTTTGTATGTAAATAAGTAATTGTCTATTTATGCTGTATGAATGGATACATGTGGGTGCCCCTCACCCATGTGCCTGTGCATATAGACGCCAGAGGTTAAAAGTAAGGACTTTATTCAACCACTTTTCATCTTGCTGTTTTGAACAGGGTCTCTCATAGACCCTGGAGCTCACCAATTCAGCCAGACTGATTGACCAGCAAGCCCCAGGGATCCTCCTGTCTCTCCCCCTTTTTCTTCCCAGTGGTAGGATTAAAGATGCATACAACTATGCCTAGCATTTAAAATCATTAAAAAAAAAACCCCGAAAACTAATGTGAGTTCTGAGAATCTCACACTTACAAAGCAAATGCTAGACAGACTAAGCTGTTCCCTCAAATCTTTCCTACCCTGTACTGATAGGCTTCTTTTTTTCTTCCCTTTTGTTTGTTTGTTTGTTTCTTTCTTTCTTTCTTTCTCTCTTTCTTTCTTTTTTATAATTCTTTTGTGGTGTGTGTGTGTGTGTGTGTGATATAGTGTCTTTCTCAATTGCTTTCTACCTTGTTTTTTGAGACAGAGTCTCTCAGTGAACCTCAAATGCCCTAATTCAGGTAAGCCAGTTGGCTAGTGAGCTCTGGGCACCCACCTGTCCCTGCCTCCCCAGAGCCAAGGCTACTGGTGTGCACATCTATGCCTGGCTTCTTGAGTGGTTGCAGGGGACCTCATAGAGCAAGCATGCTATCAGCTGAGCAGTCTCTTCTGTTGCGCCACCCCCACCACTCATCTCTCCCCCATTTCTCCTCCCCCACCTCTGGTCTCTCCTCCATCTCTCCTTCCCCACCCCTGATCTCTCCCACCATGTTGCTTCCTCCCCCACCACTGATAAGCTTTCAAAAATATTGTTCAGTGATTTTGTATGGAATTCTCTTCATGACTGTGGTGTCTACTACGAGGAACATGGCCTCTGTCCTCAGGTTTGTGTTGTAGGAGTTCATGGAAGGCGAGAGGCCCCAGTTAGACCTGGGTGAGGAGTGATCTCTCCTTAGTCTGGAATGCCGGAGGCACTGGTCACCTCTTGGCTTGTGATTGTCTGTGACGATGAGTGCATAGGGAGTGGACCTCCTAGTGAAGGGCATGTATGAATGGGAAAAGCCAAGAAACCTGCCACAATTTGTTCATTGCTGTGATGAAGAGAGCTTAGTGTGTGAGTGTGTGTGTGTATGCGTGTGCACATGCGTGTGCCCGTGTGCATGCACACGTGAGCACATGCCTGCAACTCATCCATGTGCTACACGGAGGGCAACTCGTAGGAGTTGATCCCCTCTTTCCACCATGTGAGTCCTGGGGATTGAACTCTGGTTGTTGGGTTTGGCAGCAAGCACCTTTACTGTCTGAGCCATCTTGCCAGCCCAGG